>JBBUKS010000042.1:9441574-9476643 GCA_038050645.1 Hedychium gardnerianum
TTTCAAATAATTTTATAATTATTTTTAACCTTTCAAATGATTTTATAATTTTAAATTTAGTTTTGAATTTTGAAAATTATTTATTTTTTAAAATATTTTTTTTAAAAAATAATAGCCTATCTTATGAGAAAATATTGAAATATAAATTCAACATCTCAAAATATAAAGCATATTAAATAATCAAATTTTAATAAAATTAATATACATTTATATTTAAAATTTTAAAAATACCGAAACTATATCGGCACGATACAATACTGAAACCGTATCGTTCCGATCCGGGACTGAAACCTCGGCACCGGTTGAGATTTTAAACCTTGGTCACCGGTACCATGCATAAGAGTGTTGGCACGATACTAGAATGGTATCTTTTCGATCAAAGACCGAAACTACAACGCAGTTTGAGATTTTGAACATTGATGCTGAGTGTTATTGAGTTTCGGTGATTTATGATAATGATACTGTATCGGGCGTGTTATTGAGTTTCGGTGATTTATGATAATGATACCGTTTCGCCCGATACGGTACAAGATTTCAAACTATGGTTGCAATCGAGCAGAGCCAAGTCAAGCATGACTGTGTCAACCAAGCTTCATTTTATTATCAAATTTGTTCATGCTTCTTATTAAAAAAAAAATTGAATGTGGACCAATCTCGAGCCTTTTATCAAGCTCAACTAGATACATTATCTTTGTAATTTTGTTAAAAGATTAATTTAATAAATCGAGCATATATTATTTTCTAAATTTTAATATATTATAGATAACTAGAAATTATTTTAAAAAGTCAGTATTATATTTCTTATGTATTTATTAAGTACATAAATCATAGAGTATTGTATTTCTCACTTTTTTATTGAGATATAGACAGGATTATAAGTTGTTAATGATATTATTCATGTAAGTTAATGAGGCAAATTTGTGCTCAAATTTGTTTATTTTTATATATTTTATATTTTTATCAATCTAAGTGGTGAGCTTATTCATAAACATCCTATTCGTTTATACTCCTATGCACCACATAACAATTTAGGTGTAATATAATCAAGAGAGCCACATTGGTGAATGAAAATATATACCTTAATCAGAGATTCCGTCCCTGGGTGACGTATATCACAAAGCCAGCCCCAGCGACTATCTGGACCAAGGGTCGTATCACGAAGTTTCATATTTCCTACCATACCATCAATGGAAATACAACTTGGATGGACCTGGGATAACACAAGAAAAGATTATAAACATTTTTTTTTCTAAAACAAATTGTGATCAGGTTCAATCACTCAAGAATTTTTCTTTCCAATTGTTCACATTTATCGATGTTAAATCTATCAAAGACATAAATAAAAGGTAGTGCTTGATACCTTAAGGTCCAACAAAAAGCTTTCTTGCATGAACATTGCTAGTTGAGAACCATCCTCCTTATTAAGAAACATGCAAACGCTGTCAACATCCATTTTCAGGTTGAAAATCACACGGCCCTTTCCATGACCAAGTAAACCTTTCACTAAAGTACGAGAAGCTTCTTCCTTCTCTGTATATCTAGGGCTAGCAGTTGCACTATGAGTGTTATTTTGAGGGATCTCCACAGAATTAGTGAGACTTAGATCAAAGCCAAAGTCAATCAGGGCAACAAGTGTGGGCCTGTTGCAAAAAAACTCCAAAGCAGACATTTGGATGCTCATCTGTAATAAATTCCATATCAGACATTGATCGAATCACAAAATCCAGCAAAAGAGGAAAAAGAATACAGAATCATCTTATACCTGAGTGTCAATTCCATCATACAAAGATGAATCAGGATTCCTTGATGAAAATGTAATCACTACAAAATCAGACATAGTGCTATCTTGTGCTTCATAAAATATCTCAGAGAACTTCTCATTCACCAGGTCTTTCTCATGCTCTGAGGCATCATCATGATTGTACCCAAAATATGCCTCCCTACCATCAAGGCCAGGCTCTATATTACTTCCCAAAAAAACTGGTGTTGAGGGACTTTGATCAAGCGTAGAGAGAAAATCAGACAAAGCGTCATCAAAGTTATCGTCTTCCATTGGAAAAGGTTCAAATCCTTTTTCATTGGCATCCAATATACCAGATTTTCCAGCTTTTAGTTCATCACTTAACACAGAGCAAGCTAAATATTCTGGAAAATTCAATAAATGACCCTGAAGTTGATCTTTAACCTTCAAAGAGTGCAGCTTCATCTTCACAGTCAGATCAGTTTCAGAACGAGAAAAGTTTACCTATGTCACAAATCATACACTCAGGTAAAGAATATTATAGCATGAGGTATGGTTTACGTCATAATCAACAAAGCTTCTAGATATGAAATGAGTGGGCACCAAAAGTTGAATCAGAAGCATCGAATAATAACGAGAATCAAAAAGAATAATAATAGAAGTGTTGACCTTTCCTCCACTTGCAATTATTTCTATAATGGGTTTCTCTGCATGTTTTGATTTTCTATCCAACTGCAAGAAAAGAAAAGAAAAAGAAAGATTCAGAACATCAAGCAAGGTTATCAACGAATATATAAAGAAATGTACTAGGACCTAAAAGCCATTTATTATGAAAAGGAATGTACACCCAATCTTACTTTTCCATATATTGATAGTTTAGTTTCAATCAATGTGCCATTGATAACAAGGTCTGATGATCCCAAATTACCCAGTATCTCTTCACCAGATTGTGTTGAAGTATTGCCTGATTCTCCAAATATGTCCATTGAAAGAGGAGCCTACAAAAACATGAGAAAAAAACAAATAGCAATGCAAAATTAAAATCAGATCCAAAACTGGAAGATCAAAACATAAATAGCACTGCAGAGTTGTACAGAGGCTCTATAGGTTGCTTGGACAAGTTTTTTCAGCCAAGAAGATTTTGATTCGTCATCATGAAATTCGATAATAAGTGTATGAGTTGATTCCAATGCCTGCACAATAAGATTGATGCATAGATAAGAGATGCACAAAATAAGAGATGGAATTGTATAAATGAATCAGCAATGCAGAAAAAGCATAGTTGATCAAAGAAAGAAAACATATATGAATATTTAGAATTATAGAACATACATCAAGGTCAATTGCATATGACTGCATGCATATAAAACCAGATAGGTATTGCCAAATATGGCAAAGTGTACAGTTCGAAGCATGGATTAATACTTCGACTCATGTTACCATGTCATACAAGCCTTTAACTCAGCTTGTATCAAGCAAGATGAACTCCAATAGCTACAGGTCGTTTTTCCTCTTTTTTGAGTTTCAACTTTCTACCTAATGATGAAGTGACATCAATTAAATTTCAGATGCCTTACAAGCAGTTTATAACCTCGGTAACAAAAACGTATCGTACTGAACTCACATTGCATATAACAAGTCATAGCAGTCATATGATGGAAGATGCTCTTTATATTATTAGTGTGTTTATGGCGAACAAAGGTCTGCATAGTCTAAATCATTTTAGCATAGTTACCGGAATGGTGTCATTCTATGTAGAAAACAATTTTAAACCTTACTTCAATGATCCAAAAATTACAAATCATTTGCCTGACTAAATTCCAGAAATTGTTATGCAGCTTGACAAATAAATCATATGCATTAAGAGTAATATTTGAGTGTAAAAGTAATTTGCATGCATTTTGTACACAGTTTCAAAGTGTCAACCAATATTAGTTTGTATGGCCGAATCATATCATTCCAGTTGCTGATTCATTCTGATAGCAAGGTTTAAAATCTCAAGCCGTGTCATAGTTTCAATCTTTAATCAAAACAATAATGTTTCGGTACCATGCAGGTGTTCCAATGTATAGTGGCGAATTAGAGGGAAAGAATGAAGAAGATGAAGAAGAAAACAAAGAAAAATACACAATTATATACCTAAATTTGAACTTTGTGTCCCATGTAGAATTAGAATGATACAATTTTGACATTGTGCTGTACAAACACAAGGTACAAAAAATTAATAAACATGTTCCATTCATCTTGACATGTGTTGTAGCTTGCTAAGGGGTGTCGAACATCAGCATGATAGGAAACTTATAAACATGATTGACACAATGACATAGTGCGTCAAGCAGTATTATGTTTCAATCATTTATTAGAACAATGCATTTTGATTATGCCGCCTAGCATGGTACGAGATTTCAAATTCAAACCATGTCAACATGGTAAATATCATTGTGTCGTCATATTGATATGGTTTGCAGTGAACATACACACTTTGTCTAGGGGGAGGGGAGAGAGAGATGCACAAACAAAAAGTGGTACTCAACACAGGAAGATTCTCTTTCTCAAGATTGGGAGATGGTAAAAAAATCAAAGTATAGAAAAGCAACGCTAGTTGGAGAAATCAAGAGATATCCTTATCCGCACCAGATCTAGTTTCACTTTGTTGATCCAAGTACAATTCTGAATGGTTAATCAAGATATATTTATTAACTTGAAGATAATCAATTCTAAATGCTAGATGTGCTGAGAGTATAATTCAAAATGGGCCTTCTATGAGGAACAAATGCTCTAATCTAATACACAGTATTCATTTTCATATAATAGTCAATTTGTTGTGTTTTTCTAACTTATTGCTTCAAAAGTTTAATTTAATTGCCTTTATAATAGTCAAATAGAAAGGGATTATTCAAGATTATCCAAACTAACCTAAAACATCTAAAATATGTCTGATCCAATGCCTACTTATTGTTCTAGTATCTCGGTCGTAACGATAGAATATCTTTACATTCAATGGACATTTTAAAGGTTGGCATTTAATATAGCAAATAGTTTATTACAACTCATATAATTTGAGATTTCAAATACTTTTTAGCTCTTAGAGAATCTTTTTCAATTATTATCGTTATCATCCATCTTATGCTTGCTATATAAAGAGGAAACCTTTAATTGGATTATATTTGCACTGAGACGACTGGAACTTCCTTCATTCCATGTACGACATGCAACTTCACAAGAAGAAGGCAATGACTCACATAGAATTGTCTTATATGAGAAACACACTGAGACTGTGATGATGCAATTCTTCGTGCAACTCTATCTACTTCAATGCCAAGTTCTCATGTGTGACTCTGCCTAGAGTCGGTGCTTCACATGAAACTCTGCCTCTTAGGAAGGCAAAGATTGCTTTATATGGAACTCTTTCTCCTTTGTCGCTTAGTTTACCCTTGTTCTTCCCCAGAGACAACAACATGAGGTAAGGTACACAGCTCCTCTTCCTAATTTGAGGTGTAGCAACACAAGGTACAAATGTGACTCCGCTTCCTTCTCCATCTAGTTCTCTTCTGCCTAGGATAGATGCTCAGAACAAGAAACATTGGGTGACCTCTTCCTAAACCTAGGGTTGGTGCTCAGTACACTCACCAGCATTGGCACCAAGCACAACCCTACATCTTATTCCAGCCACAGAGCAGCTTAGAACAAGATCTCAAACCTTGCTTTGTATTACTATATATTGAAATTAATATATTTGATAAATTAAAAATACTAATATTTCATGATACAAGATCTCAAATAATGCAATAAAACACTAGTATTTCAAGTTATTCCAAAAAAATTAAATATGCAAAATATGCCAATACATAAACCAACAGAAAACTTGGACCAAAAACAACAGAAAAATAATGTGTTATCAGTTATGTTAAAAGGATATTAAGATCTTTTAGTGTAGAAGCATTAGCTTCTGTAAAGAAACCTAGTTTTACATATTACACCTTTAGCATGAGCAACATGCCAGAGAAGCAATAGGATGCACCAACTAGTATGAAATAAGACACGATCCACTTTAAAAATTACCTTCTGAATATCAACTCCTCTGTAGTTAATAGAAATAGCATTAGCTGATCCATCTACACTCGCTGGCGGAACTTCAAGTACTTGTCGACCAGCCATGCTGCAAGTTTCCCAAAACATCATAATATCATACAGCACTTGCAATTTTTCTCTGGAAGTAATTCTGACTTACTTTCAATCAAAAAGAAAACAAAACTTTGAACCTACCCAAAGCATCTTTGATAGTCCTCAGAAGCTTCAGACTCCAAAACATACAGATATAGACCGGATAATACAAGATAACAAGGATGCCACTCAGCCAATGAATTTCCAAGACCCTTAATATAAATAGAGGGAAAAAGAATAAGCCAAAAGTGGGGCTAAGATATGTATGAAAACTGAGATGAATATCAACCATTTAAGGATCATACCCGCCAAACTAGAGTTCTAGCATTAGTTGCAAGATCAACAGGATGCCAAGGTTTATCACCAGATTGCAGATGGCCACCAAGGTTTTGCTCTATGATTTTACTTGACCCATGCAATATTCCCAAGAGTTCCATGATCCTGAAATATCTTTCTGGAGAAAAATGAACAAGGAGATTGGGCACTTGTACAGAAACTCTGGTTGACGGATACCTTGGATGGGGTACTTTAATCTTCAAAAGCACATTAGGAGAAAAACATTAAAAAGGTTGATAAGAATCAACAACAAGAGTTAGCAAGTCAGCACAGTAATATAACTATTCTGCATGCGTTCATTTATCTAGAATCTTAGAGGTATGGAGGTAGTGCCTATGTATAATAATATATGCTAGAGAACAAAGGAATAAAACCATTTTAAACCAGAGTATATCTATCCATCATATTTTTTTAAGCCTCAAGTTCTACTTAGTGCAAGTATGATACTGCATAACACAGCTTTGATAATCCTCAGAGTTGTGAAACTATATCAATTTACAGCAGCAATAACCAATAAGCATGGAGCTACATCAATGAATAGATAACGCCAACAATTGGACAAATAAGTAATTTCTACATCATTTAGCCTCTTCCATTCTCATACTTAAGTGTTTTTTTGTCTTGCATATGTCCCCTACATAATAAATTCTGCATGTCCATTTCTAGAAAGAATTTGTATATGGGTTTAGAAGAAAATAAAATTTAACAGCCAAAAAAGTCTTGAAATGCATGATAGAGTATTTCACAATTCACGTAACTAATACAAAAACCCATCAACTTAATCAGGAGACCACTTTACCTGGTCAACCACAACTGACATGCCACAGCGATCCAGAATAGAATAAAATTGATGGGTGTAATCTGAAGTGGGTGGTGACCTTATTTTGCTTAAAGCACTCATAATATTATCATCATTGTCACCAGAAAATTTGTCAATAAATGAGGCAGACATATCTCTTCCTGAAATATAAAAGCGGGAGTATAGACTCTGTCTTTCATCATGTAAAACATCCTGCAATTGGACATAAATAAACAGATTAAACAGAAAAACGGAAAGAAAAAATTACTCAAGTAAGAACTTGATTCGAACAACTTACCTTGGTATGCAATGTAAAATGTCCAAAATCCAGCAGGAATATACTACCATTCACAATTGACTCACTAGGCTTCAGAGGAACTCTTACTTTTGGAGCATCAATATCAATATCAAGGGCAAATCTAATAAAAAGGACACAATTGGTTAAAGCAGACATTTCTTTTCCTCGCCATAAACCAAATATGCATACCATAAAAGAAATTAGACACCATAGTTAACAAAAAAGAACGTATCTCACCAACAAGACACTCATAGTGCTAGTGATGGACCAGCATTTCCAAAACTGTACATCGACCAGGTTTACAAACCTCAGCCTAGAATTTTGCAGAACCTCATTATCACTTATAAAAGGTGTTTGGTGCTCATCTAAAAAATTATGATGTTCTTCCCATGATTGTTATCGCTCTTGGTTGACCTTGGTTGTAGGACTTCCCCATCATACAAGATCAAAGCGTGACATATGCTTTTATATAATGGACGAACCATTAATCTCAATTGATACAAACATACCCAAAAGGAAACAAAATCAAGACAAACAAAAAAGCAAGACCCTTATCTCCTTAGTCAAACTCAACAAAAACAAGGTCAGCATTAGCACCCAAGGAGATACAATCTCCCACCCATGATTTAAACAACCATTTATCGATGGTCTGCACAAATGAAACATATGGTTCCGATCTATCAGTAGGTGAAATGAGGGGAGATGTAATGTCAACAAAAGAGTTCCACACTTGACTTTTGCATTTTGCTTTCCCCGATTCAGAACATGAGAATTTAAGGTAAGCTGATGAAAAGTGAGGGCATGAAGCTTCCTCCACAAGGCAACATGAGGCGCAACAACTAGGGCTTACCCTCAAACCAAGAAATTGGTGTTTTGCCTTTGATTAGACTTGAAAAGGAAATCAGAAATAAAATATTAGCTCACATTAATTTAGAGACATTTCCTAAGATAAACCTTTAAATGAGTCCCAAGATAAAACACAAAGACAAACCTGGCGAATTGCCACATTTGAAGTAGTTTTGATGCTTAATTAACTGAATTATTAATAATAATATGATTAATTTTACTTAATATAACTTGTAGCTTTTAATTAACTTTTTATTATAATAAATTGTTTACTTGATAATTAATTAGATTGCTAATTTAGATTTGTTCTTCTGTATATATTTGTTAATTAATTTAATTACCTCAGTCTTAAAAATATTAGCAACCAATTAAATTTTAGTTTTTAGCTTTATCATCTGTACACTATATCCTTATTTCGTCTACTATTTCCTTATTTCATCTAATAATGATTTACACATAATCTATTGAAGTAGAACTCGGAATAAGCAACAAGAAAATGAATACTTTCCTTGATCCTCTATAAATAGGGACATGATTTGCTTTTGAATTCCATTACATTATAGCAATTCTGGATTTGAAGGTTAGAAAGGTTTTCAATGTTGAGTATGAAATTTTGTTTGTAATAAACATATATTTATATGGATTTATATAAGTGCGTTTAGAAGGGGAACCTTAGCGCAACGATAAAGTTGTTGTCGTTTGACATCGAGGTCACAGGTTCAAATCTCGAAAACAGCCTCTTGTAAAGCAGGATAAGGTTGCATACAATAGACCCTTCCTCGAAATCCCACATTGGTGGGAGCTTAGTACACCGGACTACCCTTCATATAAGTGTGTTTGAAATTTGTTCTTAAGCATTTGACAAAACCTTTAACAATTGAATATTACTTTGTTTCTTGTATTTTGTTATATGAAGCTTCAATAAATCTCTTTGAAGCAATGAAATAATTCAAAATTTATATCATTTGATTTTAATCTGATGTTGTTTCTTTCTTTCACTTAACTACAATAATTAGAATGGATAAAAAATAGAGATGTTCAAGATTTATTAAATGTTCATATGTGAATCATAGTTTATTTTAGTTTAAATTAGATCTTGAATTTTTTAAAATTATATTTATTTACTTTTATAAGTATTTCTAAAAAACAAAAATATAAACTTCGATACAATCAAATTAAAAAATTTAGATTTACGTTTTTTTAGAAAATCAAATTCAAATTTGAAAATTTTATATACCTTCATATTGAACTAAACATTATTGAAAAAATAATTGAATATGATTGATGCGCACATATTGCAATTATTATGTTCAATGATATACCATGAAATAAATTGAAAATAGTGAAAGAATTTTTGACTTAATTAAATAAATTTTCATTTGATCAAAGATGAATTGAATCCTAGATGTTCCTTGACACTCGAACCAAAGCTGAGAGAAGACAAAAGAGGAGAAGAAGCTCGCCACGATATCGTTAAACCCTAGTTTTCCCGTTGTTTGCTTGCACAATCTCTTTTGTTTTATCCTAACATCACAAAAGTCAGGACGTGAAAAAAAAATCAAGCAAAAATCAAAAGGGCACCCCTAATTATTAGAATCATCAAAAGAACACCCTTTCCTTTTAAAAAGTCAAAAGGGCACCCTACATATTTTTCGTACCAAAAATACTTTTATTCCAACGTCGTCGTAGTAGCCACGGAGAAGCTACTACGTCTTAAAATAATTTGTTTTACTTTTTAATTCAACTTGGTCAAAAATATTGTACATAGAGCATTTTTATATAAAAAACTATTTACCAACTTGATCAATATTCCTTACACTTAATTAACATCGCTTTAAAAAGGTCAAAATCATCATAAAATTATTATAGCAGACACTAAGTCGATGCTACAACAGTGTAGCAGCCATTAAGTTTAAGCAATTTAAGGTGATTTTGAACATGTTGAAATGATTTTAATAACTTTAAGCAATTTTGAACAAGTTAGTAAAAAATTATATAAAAGTGCTCACTATATAATATTTTTGACTAAGTTGACCCAATCTAATTTAACAGATTGTAGGAGCTACGAAGTAGCTGCTACAACAATGCTGAAACAAGGATATTTTCAGGATGAGATATATGTTGGGCATTGTTTGGACTTTTTAAAAGCAAGGGGCGCCCTTTTGCCGTATCTAATAATTAAGGGTGTCATTTTTATTTTTGCCCAAAAAAATTTTCACCATTATTAGATATTAAATTTCATCCTATTTCAATTTTAAATTTTTTATATTTTTTTAAAAAAAGTTAATAACTAATTAAATAAAAGTAAACCAATATTTTAGGTTTTGAGTTGAGAGGAAGGTGATAGAGAGTTAGATGAAGCTCATCAAGTAAACATGATCATTATGGTGATTAATGTCAAGTGGGCTTAAACTAAACACGTTTTAAATTTATTTTGGCTCATTTAGAGTTGAACAAAGTGCATACATATAGAATATAGTCCACTTCAATCCTATTTAATTAGGATAGTAGTATTTTAAATGGTTAGGAATTATTTTATTCCCCTCTTTTTTCTCTCTCCACACACTCCTCTCCCCTAATCCCTCTCAAGTCTCAACTCATTCAGAGTGCCCGTCACTCGCCCTCTCTCCAAGGTACTCCTTTCTTTAGTACATTCTCCCCTATTATCTCCCTTCCTCTCTCTTCTCTTCCTTCCTCACAGCACCGCAATCCATGCAATAGATTCCTTAAACATTTCTCTAAGAAAGGTTATGTTCCGCTCCATTAACTCATACATAGTGTGTGAAATTTAGTTCATGTTTAATATGTTGACTTTCTACCCAAGATAAAATTAGTAAAATATTCCAAGATATAGGATTTGCTATCTCATAGAGAAGCATACAAAACATTGAGAGGATAGTTACTATACACAAACAAAGTTTTTGTTTTGTGCTAAATTGCAGTGCTTCCAAGTTCGTTCAAAGGGACAACCCAATTAAAGACGAATCAAAGGGCAAATGCTCCAATTTCCTAAAATTAATACCACTTCAACTTAACTTGTCACGAGTCATGCATGTTTTAGAGGTGGAGACTTGTGAAATCAAAAATAAAAGAAATCTGATAAAATAAAAACAAAACAATTCAAAATCTAAAAATTTTGTTTTATTTTACTTAGTTCCCTGAAAACAATACAACTTCAACTTGTCATAAATCATGCAAGTTTTGGGGAGGAAGAGACTTGTGCAAATAAAAAAATATCATTTTTAAAAATAACCTTGATAAAATAAAAATAATGTGGTTAAAAATAAAAAATTTAATTTCAGTTTCTTTCACTTATTTAATATCTTATTTTTATTTATTTACAGTTTTACTATTTTAATTTTAGTACTCACAATTTATCTCGATTAAGTCTTATGAGACAAGGTTAATATAAAGTATATAAAGAGACCTCATCTCACATTCTCGCTAACTAATCCACTCACATGATAACATAGCTTTTATTCACAACCATTACCTTCTCCCACAAAAACGTTATCTATAAGACACAACCCCAAAATCTAGGTTTTTTCGTGGATTGCTCGGTCACCTGCAATGCAACAACTTTAACTCACTTCTTAAAAATATACCATCTGTGAAGCATGTAAATAACCAAGGCCCGTCATCAGTTGCATCTAGATTGCATAGTAGCTAGCAACCGAACAACTCTCATTCATACAACATGACATTTGTTGCCAACAACCAATGGAAAAGAACCTTCTCCTAGCTTCCGTTTTCCTTGACCACAAAATTACTAGTGGTTGAGTTGCAACAATTTGAGTTGGCACACTGAAGAAAATTCGCACAATCATCAAAATCTTCTAGAGCACCTTGAACAGCAACATAATTCCTAAGGGTAAGATGAGCCTTCTGCTTAGCCTCCTCATATATGAGACTTAAGCTATATTTTACTTAGGTGGTTGAAGAGAGAGAAAGGCACAAAGGAGGGAATGAGAGAGGGAGAGAAAGGAAAAAAGTTCTATTTAGATGTTCACTAACACAAAAAGGGAGACAAAGAGGTCGAACACAATGGAATCTTCACCAACTCACTTTGTTCACTTCTTCCTTATTTTATCACATTCTTATGCAAGAAGCCCATTGTTTCCTTTTCATTTTTTAGATCATTTGTATGCCAAGAAGAGAGCTTGGAGATAGCAGGAGGAGAAGAGGAAATGGCACTAGCACTTCGCTTAGAGAGAACTGTTACTCTAGCATTTCCCCTTAGTCATGGAGGCAGCTGTCGAGGAAGAATGAGCACAGGTGGTCTTCATTAGTCACCAAGCAAAAATCTGTCAAGCTCATCATTGTCTGCAAGGGAAATGATTGCATACCTCCAAGTGCAAGGAAGGAGGCAACTTAGTGGGTGATCCTCACGACCATTTCATGAGTTCCCTGCCCTGATAAGTCTTCTTAATTTAAGCAAAGTCATGTCTAGCTCATGATTGCTTGTGAGGGAAACAACAAACCTCCCAGGACAAGGAGGCAACTTAGTGGGTCATCTTCTCGACCATACACTCGAGTTCCTGCCCTAACAAGGCTGCTCACTTTGAGCAACTTCAAGTGACAACTGGTGCTTCCACTCTGTGTCACCAGTAATTGCATGTTGCATGGCAAATTAGCATTTATGGCATCCACGCATGGTTTAAAATTTCGAACTCTATCGGAGTGGTTTATGACCGGAACAGTTTCGGTATCGTGTCGTGCCGATATGATTTCAATTTTTTTAATATAAAATATATTAATTAAAAATAAAATTTTAATCTAAATATTAAAAAAATTAAAAAAATAGGATCGCAATGCCTCCATATGGTAAATAAATAAATATTTTATTATATATTTTTGAAATTAAAATAAATTTTATATATATATATATTAAATTAATGGAATAGTTTTATTAGGGTCTGATTAAGCCTCTTTAGATTATCCTATTATTAGGGTTTGAAATTATTAACCTAAGTTTTCTTCTACATCCCACCGGCGCGCTCGCAGCATCCCAACCACGACCCACGGAGGTCGACACGGGATTGCGACGCCTCCACGACCCGCGGCGGCCCACAATGTTGGTGTTGGGCAGTGGGCAGAATGGTAAATTTCGCCCAACACGGAACAATATTTTAAACCATGATCCACCCTTTCTTCTCTCTCCTAATCTGTCCACTTTTATAAGGATTGGTTAAAAAGAAACAAGGTTCTTCTTTCCTCCCTCTTCTTCCCCTCTCATTTCATTCGATGATGATTCAATTTTTTCCTCACTTTCAATCCCTCCCATCTCTTTCAATTTGTCATGTGGGATATCTAGATTCCCTCCCATAAAGAAAAACACCATCCAACAACATATCAATTACTAGAATAACCTTATAGTTAATTAACCACCTAGTGCATCAGGTGGTTTAGATTCAGATACCAAAATTGATTATGGAACTGGTATGCTAGATATAGCATAATATTATAAAAGTGTTTTAAAGGTACAATACTTGGTACAAACCATATTCTTCATCAAGGTGATGGAAAGTACAAGATAAGAAGTTCCTGCATTTCTCATTGATTATGCTGAGGCATTGTCAATAACTGGTATTTTATTTAATTATGATAAACATGTAAAATAGCATTTCAAATTTTTGCATAGTGAGAAAAAAAAATGTAAGGGCAGTGCAACCAAAACCTGTTTCTCTCTTCCAGCACCATTTGAATCTGTTCTTGGGCTCTTCGAGTCACCTGCTCTAGCTTCATCTGGCCATAGTACAAACACAGTAAAATAATAATCCATTAGCCAACATAATTTGAGACATAAGGAATTCCAGAAACCAACAACATACCTGTAAAGCAGTAGCAGTTTCCATTGCCACAGTTGGGCTAACAGCATTGCTCCTTTTAACAAAATCTAGAAGCTGTTCATAGCTCTCCATCAAGATCTAACAGACGAAAAAAAAACAATCAACATGAGAAAATAAGGTAAATTAAAGATCCACGCATATATTTTTCATATCAATTATTGGCAAAGCAATATAAGAGACCAAACAGACAAGAACAAAAACCACAAGAAAGTCTACAATAGAAATAATATATAGGTGTAACAGCAATAAACCATGGGTAACCTCTTGTAATTCAGAAGATTCTGAAACCCAAAAAAAACACTATAGAGCCTTTGCTGCAATGCATTCATTGTGTGAAACATAAGGAAGAATTTGTCATTGAACAAGATGGACCATACAATATCATCTGTTATATACCTTGAATTACGTTATTACATGTTTAAACAGGGTATTTTATTTTTATTGGTTAATTATGGCTGAGATAAACAAATTCAGGTGATGAATAATTTGTACTCTTGAGAAGTTTTCAAGAGATAAAAGTGTCTGCTTTTCTCTAGAACTAACTAATCAAAGTCCATGAAATCAAGCATTTACAAGTTTGTAAATCGACTTCTGCTGTTCATCAAAATGATATCAAATGATGGGAAATGAGTGATGATTCAAATATATTCTGATACAGCATGAACATGCAAGATAAATATAAGATTTTCCTCATTTGGTAATAGGAATCCACATGTATGATAGCAAATGAAATTACCGTTACATGACATGGTGCAATAGTTGCTGTAAGCCGCCAAGCTAAATCTTCACCAACAGGTGCGTGTATAAAACTAGCATCCAAAGCATTAGCCTTCCATTCACTAACAACACTCTGCAAAATATTTTTGAAGCATGAAGGAGAGGCAAAAAAGCAAAACCACAAAATTCATCTCATATATTGCAAAATAACCTCAGCAAGTGACCCTTCAGGAGACGATAAGCCGCAGGACTTTAGAGTCACATTACAGTGAATGCTTTTAGGATACAGCATGGTGGTAACATGAAGTTGCTCAAATCTGCCACAAATAATTTCTGTTTCATAGATATTGACAATTCGTGCAGATGCCTTCCTAACAGAAACTTCTATGAGGTATTGCATCATATTATGTAAGTCCTTTCCTAAATGGGCATTGGAATCTTCATCAGGCTGATAACTCAACATTTCATTGATTGCCTGCCATTCTTCTTTGGTTAATTTTTCCTCTTCAACCAACTGTGTTTCATTTGCTTTACTAGCCTCAGAAGGAACTCCAGAAGCTCGCCTATGGTTTCATGAAAGTAAAAGAAAAAAGAAGAAAACAATAGTCCATGTCTTAAAAAGTCTGTCTATGCAGAGTAAATTGTGGAAAAGATAGAGTGGCACTTTTTCCAGAAACATAAATAATAGACGGAAATTGTTCCTACAATCTACCTACCATCTGAAAGACCACCAACTTTTCTTCAAATTTTCCCGCTGTTCTGATGCTTCTTTTGACTTGGCATATCCAAATTTAGCATGTGCTAACAACCTTAGTAATATGGAAGTTAATGATTCTGTTTAATTATTAGATAAATTCACCTATTTAAAACCCACCTCCACAGTAATATCACTTTGGAATCAAGGATTCTCTCGATCTGCCGAACTTCAAGAATATCCACATTGGATGACTGTTGCAAAATATTTACATACAGTTGGACATAGCGTCGCCGGAGCTGGCAATGATGCCTTATTTTATCCCATGAGAACCAATAGCTGAAAGCAAGAAAAAAACAGCATTTCAGTTAAACAAGGAAATGGAACAATCAAAGTGAAACAAAAGACATCCTGATCTTTCAACATTAGAGGACTTATATCATCCACAGCTTATGATAGTCATCAATATATTGACATAGAAGATTATATTAGCTCAATTAGCAGACTGAGAAAAAAAAATTCTCGATGCAAAAGAAGCACAACATAATAACAGACTTACCACAGTTTCCTTTGCTGCAAGACAGCTAGCATAGCAAATCGCCACCAAGCCAGAGGATCTTGTGAGATTGATACTACAGGCCTCAAGTGTGATATATCAACACGTGTTTTATATCTGGAAAAGGTTTCTAGGAGCTTTATCCCGTCATAATATTGAGACTGTGAGAAGTAAGAGAATTAACATAGAAAATGATGATACCATGGACATGGACAAAATTACTCAAGCAAAATGTGCAATACCTCAGAAACAGTAACAGAAACATCACTAAGAACGAGCGAAGCTTTCTCAAAAGGTATGTCAGGGTCATGCCTTTCTTGCTTTCCAAGTCGATGATATTTAAGGACTCCATTAATAGGTGATAACAAGTACCTCCGATTGAATGTCCGAGTTGTTGCTCTATTTGGAGAATGTTCATTGATCCCCTCCTGAAATATCTGCCAAGAGAAACAAAATACATTATTTCTTTTTCTTATGGTAATATGGTAACATAATGCACAAAACGTGAAAGTTCATATTAAGTAGATTAAACATAAACCTCAGTCCATTCTTTAGGGGTCAAATCCTCCCATTTCCGATCAAGCTTCCAAGGAGTGCTGTCAGAATCATGATATAGAGCAAGCCTCTCAAGTTGCAATGACTGGCATTAAGAGTTTCCATGCATTAAAATGCAAGTTATAAGCAAACTTACACTAAAAAAATTCATACTTTGTGGAACAGAGGAACATCCAAAATTTCAAAGAAACTATGCTCAAAAATTGAACCATAAGTAAAATGGACCAACATTGTAAGGCATGATGAGAAATTAAGAGGCCAATTCATGCATATACATACAAGTTGGCGGTTGATTTAGTTAAGCGTGGCACATAATTATGACTGGACTTCCATAATGATATATGGATTCATCAATAAGATATAGCCCAAAGCTGACCCAAGTTAATCCATCATACAACTTGATTTAAGGAACTAACATGATTTTTTTTTAATAATGTTAATTTGAACAAATGACATCTAACAAAAAAAAACATAATAAATATCAATGACCAAGGCTTCTGCCAACACAGAGCATCTCAATAGCCAATGCATGCAGTGTATTTGCTCGAGGTATTAGGTATTAATCTGTTTGGGGTATTAGGTATTATGATTATTGTTGTTGAATTTAATCCCACATTAGATGTTTTAGGTTTAGATTGATATCATGAATCCTATGTATATGTGTAATTGTCCTCATACAACAATAACGATCAGTACAATTTAACGTCACCCTGTAGGAATAGATTTTACATGAAATAAAAATAGAATCCCCGGCTGCCACCTGCCAATTTCATCAATGGACACCTCCCATCCCTTGATTTTCCTCTTCTTCGCCATGAGCCATTTCCACCAGATCCAGATCCAACGTCCATGACATCCAAAGACATCCAAAGGCATCCAAAGGCAGTAGATTGGTGTGCTAACTCCATTACTCTCTCTTTTTTCTCTCTCTCAATTTTCCTACCACTAGATTGGAGTTCTTTGGTCAACAAATACGATCGTGAATCTCTCCTCTCAGATCTCTCAATCTTCTTCATTAAACCTAGCAGTAACCTCTCCCTCTCAATTTTGCAACTAAACTATTCATTAGTTTCCTTCAATCATTCTGTGAGAAGCTTCCTAGGACCTCAATTCCTTTGTTCCACCGTCACTACAAGGCAAAGGTTTCCTTCATTAATCTCCTAAGTGTCAGTTCTTTTTGAAATCCCTTCTCGTCTTTTCACAGAATCTCCCTCACTTGCATCAGCTTCAACCATCTCTATGCAAGGAACCTTTGTTTCTGATCTCAGAGATCCTCTCTTGTGAGCTGCAACACCATGAGTCCTCATCTCTTTCCTTCTCTATCAATATCCCAAGTGCAAGTTATTCTAGAATCCCTTCTTTTCACAATAGCATCCCTCTCATTTGCATCATCTTAATCCATCTCTATGAGAAGCACCACTTCCTTCTCAGATCTCCAAGATCCCTTCATCTCCTACAGCTGCAACTGCACTAGATTGCATCTCCAACATGATCTCTAAAACAGCACTAATATCAGTGTTCACCAATTTGCATTTGTCATCAAATCTACATCATAGATGACCCTTCTTCTCCCATGTCTCTATGACCTGATCTGCAACCCAAATCTACATAGAAGTAAAATCCCTTTGATTCCGGCTAGTCATATTTACTCTCTGTCATAGTTTAAAATTTCGTACCATACCGGATGATGGGGCACGGGCGGAATTTGCCATTCCGCCCGCCACCCGGCACGGGTACCAGCACCGCACTTCAGTACCGCGATCCCAATTGTTGTTTCTATAATGCTCCAATAACATGGTGAATTGTGGGGCTAATAGCTTTATAAGCTTAGATGAGTTAGTTACTATTATCTTAAGCTTAAGCATTTTGAATCAGCGGTTGTGCCGGTAAGTTAATGGTCAGTAATCCCATCTAAGCGCATCATAACAACTTCCTTTCTTGCCACAACTTCCCTGAGCGCCAAGCGCCAATTTTTCTCATTTCATTGTTATCTATGTTGCCAAAGTAAATCACTCACGTGTTGCATCAACTTGTGGTATCAATCCTCTTTTGCAGCAAGCGTCCATCCTCTTGTGGTTGTTGCATCTATTAAATCCAATTAAGTCATTCAAAACTATCTCCAACCTTCCTAAATTCTACTTCTTTGTCACTTTGCTCCTTTTCAGATATGTTATCCCAGTATTTCTTCTTTTGACACTTCTTCAGCGATAGTCTTTTATCTCCTTCCTTCTTCCTTTCTTGCGTGTGTCTTCGCCCTAGTCATTTTCAACTTTCAACATCAAGAGGTAATCACTGAGGTGGAGATCAAGAAACAATCAATATTAGATCATAATACAACAATGACCAAAAGTTATTTTTTGTTTTTGTAATTACAATGATATAAACAATTGTGAAATAAATAAAATACTAACTCTCATAGAATTTCATGTCATTTTAAATGGAGATACAGGCCTATAACATACTAAATACATATTTTAACCATTTCCCTCATTGGGTAAAAAAAATTAAAAGCTATCCTTCTTTTGTAGTGTTGAACTAGTAACAACATTTTTTCTCATGATAGACGGTTGAGTATTGCTCACATATGGTGAATTTCATCTGTTGTCATTCAAATGAACCCTTTGACCTCAAGACCACTCTAAGTCCAAATTAACTACTCAAAAATCACTAGAGAAGATTGTGTACTGATAAGTGAATACCTAAACTAAAAGATAGTTGATCAAAAATCATACTCTAAAAACTAATAGGAGCATACCTTCCGGAGCTTATCCAGAGCGCCACTGGTATCAAATGTTTCATTACCCTCTTCATCCATTGTAACAGCAGCAAGCTTTGATAAAGTAAATCCAGTACAAAATGGATGTCCTGGATTGCTGAGATGATACTTAGAAAGTTTACATTAACTCATTAAAAATATATGAAGAAGACAAAATATCGAGCTTAATGACATAAATGACGACTGTGCATACCTGATAGTGTCTTCATATCTGATATGGACATTGCTAATACTAACTTTAAGGTTACCAATTATAGTAGAAATAAGAGAGCCCAACCATGAGTTTCCACCAGTTGCCTGAAACAATATTATCAGCATGGATCAAGCCAATGACCTCTTTAATAACCAAAGTTATAGAAATACCTAAAACATGATAGTTTAGCCAAAAAATGCCAATTAAAAATTCCAATATGGAAAATAAATCACAAAAATAACAGACCCACATAAAACAATGAAAGAATCAAAATTGACAAAGTACTTTGTAGCGTTTCTTTGTATTCATTAGTGTCGTATCAAAGTACAAAAGAAGCATGCATAATCTTCACAAGGATGCCAATTTTACTATTTTCATCGATAGCCAAACTGTCAATAACTTCCAAACTGTCTGTCTAAAGACCACAGCTCATCTTCATAGATAGATGCAAAAATATTTCACAGTTATACATTTCCATTTATAATTACAAAAGAAATATTCAATAGAACTTCCCTGCTAAGAATGACTGGAGAAAATTTACAAAGGATACACGACCTTGTTCTCTTTATCATATAAATTACACAAGGAAGAATTAAATTATCAAAAGGATGCAGCATCTTATTTTAAAATCAATTCAGGACTTAAAACAGCATCAAAAGACACCGTTTGGCCAACTACTTGAACATAGCAAGGTAATCAATCAGGAATCAGAAATTATCAGAGAGAGTAAAATCATACACTTCCTGCTCGTGATCTCCTTGTTGCTTCAAGGGTTGTCAACTCTGCCTCCTGCACACCAAAACAGCAATCATTTAAATAGCATTGGACCAGATCACACCGACAGAACTCCGCACAAAACAGCATTAAGTTATCCAAGTTCCAATTAAGAGTTGAATAAATGGCAAATTAGGGAAGTATCCCAAATCCCAAAATGAACGACAGTATTGACGATCACCTACTCTTGAATAAAAAGGTGATTTACCCTATAGAAGAAACTAAAGAATACAAACTTGTAATCTGATTAAAGAAATCCTAAGATTGAGTAGTAACACAAAATACATACATATAGGTCCATTTCAAAAATGTTCAGCGATATTGCAGGGCTAACATATGTATGTAGAAGAGTATGTAAAACGCATAAAGATTATTCATATGCTAATGATAATGAAATAGTGGAAATATAAAAGGAACCCAAGGAAACCATTTCAATGCAGCCAGCAATCTGGAATGTTAATAGTAGCATCAGCATTTTAATTGAAATGGTAAAAGACTCAAAAGAGTAATAGAAGAACTAGGAGAAAAGAGATCTTTTTATTGTCAAATGATCAAATCAAGGTCCATGTAACAAGGAAATCTTGTGCTAAAACTGAATCTTAAGTAAAATAATATGAACCTCAATTTGCTGCAGCTTAGCTTGAAAAAGTTTTTCTCTATCTTCATCCTGGAAGGTAAAAAGGGCACTATTAGATAGATACACAATAAGAGACAAAATATATTAGAGAAAGGAATAGAAATACGAAAAGACATACGCTAAGTGTTTGCCTATCAGGAGCAGGATGGGCCAGAACAAAAATGCGATCAATAATAACAATTACAGGTTCTTTTCCAAGGCCTTTCCAAGGAACCTGCAATACTAATTTTCAATTAGAATAGGAAACACATTAACAAAGCCTAAGACAAAGCCAATGGATACATAAATAGTGAAAGCAAAGACATTAAGCAGTCACGAAAACAACTTTCCAACAAATAAACATGTAAAAGTTGAGAATCTGAGGTTGCCCTTACAAGGAAATTTTATAGACCACTAATCAGTTGACTCCTAGATGCAATCCATAATAGCAAACAAGGAATTGATTCAAGAAAACCAAGCACAATAGAGGGATTTTGAATAGAACACTAAAAGGTGGGTTTGATAAAAAAAAAAAGTGTATGGAACAGTCAGTCATTTGCTTTAAATGATTTATCAATAAACACAAACACAGCCACACAATGCAAGGTTTATGTTAAAATTCCCAAATATATACACACTAGTAGTCACACAAAGTCAAAATTAATTGGAAAGTTAATACGTGGCATAACAATAAATAAATTTATTGTTTGGATTTGTTTAGGAACCAATCATAATGCTAGTGACTAAAGGGAGGCAATGACACAGCTAATACAACCAGAGTAGGCTGGTTGTGGATATGATCCATTGGAGGTTATATCTTTCTCTTTTGATATGATTAATCATTATTTGATTATGTTGTTGATTAATATACTGATTCTATAGAGTAGTGCAATTCACGAGTGGTGACTGTGAAGGATATATTTAAATCAATAACAATTGACAATTGATTTTGGGTGATTCAAGAGAGTATAATGGTTGGAGTCTCATCCATGGGGTTCCCATTTTCTAGAGAGAGAAATTGAGTATGCACTGGCAGTTTGGGTTTTGATTTGAGAATGAAAAGTGTCTAACATTGTTTAAAATGTTTAGACCATGGATTGAGCCAGATGTGTAGGGTTGATTGGAGCTGAAACCAAACTCAACAGAGAATCTAAATTTACCTTAATATTCTATATTTGTTCTATTTAGTTTGTTCATTCCCTTTGAATTCATAATATGTATTATTGATTTTCACAGACTGAAATTAGTGTCACGGGATAGACAATCTATTGTAAATCTTTAATTATAGTTATTATGGTGCATGTTGATGGGATATAATCAACTGTAGATATATGTTTCATAATCATTGTCTGCCATACTAATATCATCTTGTTTAGACGTGTTATTTCTATTGTTGCTAGTTAGTATGATAATATATCATAACACTTTCATTTAAAACTAACGCAAGTAATATACTAATATATGTATAATAATGTCATTATATGATCTAAAATTTTTGCCCATGCTTTTCTTGGAATCCATGGCATTCAAACCGTATATATTAGCCATTCATTTAGATAGTGAGGGAGTTGTTGGGCGAAATACTGTTGTGTACTGTAATGGGTTCAACTGTACCCCTACTAGGTGAAGACTACTTCGCATAAGACCACCCAATTGATTTTTAATCCATGCTTGCTTATAACTCACATGATTGTATTATGTGCACCATAAACATTAATCTCACATACAAACATTAGTCTCCTATTTGAAAGGTGTTTAGATTTTCATTAATATTTTAGTTGATCATGCACTCTTGTGGGTGGTTGCATAGTGGTTAGTGTTCTCATTGAAGTTGTAATTAATTGTGAAGTTGTAATTAATTGTGAAGTTTCATTAATTAGGTTCATAATGCATCGATTAGTAGTTTGTTTGTTGCATTCATGACGATCCTAAGTTTGTTAAAGTTCATACTTACGATAATACATCCATGAACTAAAAGCTCATTTATGCCACGTTCAGCTAAGCATATTTGCACTTACTCCTCATTTTGCCTTTAATTCCAGGAGTGGATGTTAAAT
This sequence comes from Hedychium gardnerianum, assembly GCA_038050645.1. Lineage (NCBI taxonomy): Eukaryota > Viridiplantae > Streptophyta > Magnoliopsida > Zingiberales > Zingiberaceae > Hedychium > Hedychium gardnerianum. Next base: position 9,464,546 of record JBBUKS010000042.1, read on the forward strand.
TTTATCCAATGAGGATATAATTTGTTTTACCACATTATGTCATACCGCTAATAGTTAGCATTGTTGTATTAAGATTATGCGGGTCCAGATGATGTCTATCACTCGATAATTGATCATACATGGCATGTAACAAAAGGTTGGTAGTTGAACATAGTTGTTTGTGCAAATAAATAGCAAAACAAATCTCACAATATATGATAGGACTTTACAATGTATTTATTCAGCATATGTTTAAAAGATAAAAGTGCAATACAAATATTAAGGGAAAAGGGTGAGAGATCTACTTGAATACCTCTTTGTGCTAATGTATATATATGCAGGAATGTAAAGTACTACAGTGCAGACTTACCTTTAATGTTATTGATCCAACAAAACCAGCTTTGACAATGACAGGTAACCTCAAAGAATTCAATGCTTCAGCCTTCAGATTCAAATCCTTAAGCACAACATCACCTTTATAATAAAAACAAATAAGCAAACAAACAAATGACAAATAAATGATGTGGGTAAATAACAAAATGTGAATATATACAATATACAATAAGAAGTGCAAGATATAGATCAATGAGTCGGACTAATGGGGGGGGAGCGGGGGCGGGGGGGTTTGAATAAATGAGAAAACAACCCCTTGATAAAAATACATAATCGATGAAAGTAATTATAAAACGTGTAAGTGGAGAAAAGATAGTCGATAACTCTGTTACCAGGAATATTATGCCTTGTGCCTGTGTCGACACAGCACAACCCAGCTGTGGAAAGAGTATGCCATGGCAAGCACTGAGATCACTATGCCATGCCACTTGATAATTTGTTGTGTTTCATACCTCAAATTCAGACCCATCTTTGTTATCCTTACCCAAATTGGAGTAGCATAGATAGCAACCAGGACTTACAAATTACAATATCATTTCAGCATTTCTTTTTGATACCCATGAAACCATTCATCACAATTTTTTTCAAACTCTCAAACTCTTGACAAGACAAGAATACGGAACTATCTGTGAAACTATGCAAATTATTGCTGCACATGGATATTGCTCAGCAACTGGCAGCTAGCATTAGCCAACAAACGGACTCGAATATAATAGTTTATATAACAAAAACTGTTTTTGATAGAGTAGATCTTTTCACCAATTGTTATTAGGAAGGATGCCATAAAATTCTTAAATGGAACGAATACCAGATGCCAGCTTGTTATTTTTTAACAACAGGAAGACAAATGACCAAATGGTGACACGTCATAAGAACGAATTTACTAAGAAGGATAACAAAAGTGACCTAACAACTGAAAAAATGTAAAGATATATCAAGGGACTTGGAAAGAATCTAAGTATATGGATAAGACTGCACTCTTGACTATATATTCAATAGTTATGCTGATCTACCCCATTTAGATAATACATAAATACCCATTCGGTCATTCTATCAAAAGATTTATATAGCTATTAGCGACTGAGTGAAGCTGCATGGTGATCTGCAGAACCAAATTTATTCTGGTCAACAACTATGACAGGACATAGATGATTCAACTTCAGAGTGGATTAAAGGTAGAATATATGGCCACTCTTCTAGACCTCGAGAATCGAGATTTCATTGTCGAATGGGTTTGATGGATCATTGTGGAAAGTTTTCAGTTTGTAATTTCAACTTTCAAGTTATGATATGTTTTGGTTATGGTTATGCTATGTGTATGATATTGTGTTTGTAGTAGAGAAGATTGAGTGTGCACTCAGTGTTGAGTTAGAAATCAAGGAAAGATGGTGCCACCAACTTCTGAGGAGAGAAAAATAAGAATTTTTTACTTAGAGTTTGACCCAAGAGAAGTATTGGGTTGACATTGGGTTAAGTTGCAAAGTTTGTTGGTTAGTCCAGGTTTACATTTGAGTTGAAATTTGTCACTAATTTATGTTTGGTTTTGTGAAGTTTTGTTTGAATCTGTTAGAGGCCCACCATCATTTAGTAGCACTTTTTGAGAATTGCGCCATCATTGGACCCAAAATGCATGTTACTGTCAATCTAGCTTCACTTTTGCAGTCTGAAAATACACTCTCTCATGTGATCTACGTTTTTTCTCGTCCACTCTTGCTATTCCTGATGTCCCAAGGCCTCATCTTTCCCTCGTGTTTGTTCATTTCTGCTTCAATCAAATCTGCTCTAGCAATAGATTAGTAGTATCAAGCAACTAATCTACCAATTTATTCTCCTCAAGTTTGTTCTCTTTTTGCTTCTCTTTTTTGTGCTTATTGTCCACCTTTTATGCTTGCTATCCTTCAATTGAAGCAGACATTATTCTGGTCTCTCTTCTTTCCCATGACTTGTAGTTTCCTTCTTAAGCGGTGTAGTAGGGCCAAGGGGATCCAATGGTTCAACTTTATATCTTTCCATTATCTTGCTCTTCTCTACGGTTCTTTCTTTTCTTCCTTTAGTCCATTCCTTCTCAATTTGCTGTTTGCCCTATGCATTTGCCTTCCTTAAGCCTAGACTTTCTCAAGTTACTTTCAGACACTATTTTTGTTCCTTTTTCCTTCTTCCACCACAACCTATTCTCTCTAGTGAAGATCAAAAAGAAAAAACATCTTATTCTCAATTTGCTACATCTAGCAAAGGGTCAAGTTATACTTTCCCTCTTCACTGAAAACAGTAGAACAGGGTGTTTAAAAAATGGTCAAATTGTGTCATCCATTTTCTTCCAGTACCTCAAGTATCTTTCTTGTCCCTAATTTTATTATGTGCTTATATATGCTCCACTTCAAAAAGAATCCCACTTAAGAAATCTGTATCCCTCTTCATCCTCATTTCACTTTATCCTTTCACGCTTTGTCCTCTCTTATGATATGTTGATACGAGGTTAAACATATCATTGATTGTGTCTTGATTTGAAATCGAAGAAATCATTGGCTATATGCATAACTACATATGCTTTATTTCAGATACATGTGAATAGTATGTTTTCCATTTTGTCCTAGTCATGTCTTAGTCTATATTTTCTGAATTATGTAGCACAAATAGTATCTCTGTTCTAGGTTGAGAGGGGTATTAGAGCAATTAGGTTAATAGAGTTATTAATGTCGTGGATTTAGTCCCACGATGATATTTTAGGTTTAGAGTTTCAATTTTGAACCATACATATGCATACAATCATTCTTTTACAAGAAGGGAACATAATATTTCTTCTTTCCTAACACTTAATAGGATCTATAGTACCCTTGACAATTCTTCTTGGCTTTGACATTGATATTGGATTTTGTACATCCATATCATCGTTAATCTTTGTTAACCCCAAGTATTGATTCTATTCTGAATAGGTTTTTGCTCTAGTAGTGGTTAGAGTCTATGCATCTGACATTGTAAAGATTACTGTTTCTCTGATTTAAAATGTGTCTCATTGACTGCTATTGATGTGGTCCATTGAAGATTCATATATGTGTGATTGGGTTGATTTCAAATTAGTGTGTTGTGATTGATCATTTTTAATATCAAACAGTAATTTTTTTTCCTTCAACATGAAAATTTTAGTATTATATCATCTTATGAATCAAATATATATATTTTTGTTAATCCAGGTATGTATCCAGACCTTACAGACCCGATTATTCCTGGAGGTGAGCGGCTTTCTCCCGGTTCGCCCACCGGGTAAATCTGGAAGCGCTCGTAGTAGTGCGCCAGTAGCCGACTTCCACACCCTGCCCTCCACTATAGAGCCGCATATGTTTGTTAATTGTGTAATCGTACATTGTGTTGTTGGCACAGCCACTCCATCAATTAATAGCCTTGTTGCATACCCCAGTTGGGTTTCAAACCGTGGCACTCTAAGAATCCACCAAACGCCTTAATGCTGCACCATGTTCGGGAGGCACTTATGAATCAAATATTGGTTGTATAATATGTGATGTGTGATGTGTGATTATTGAGTGGTCTCAGATTCGTAGTTAGTGTGACTCCAAGCACAGAGGTTTTGGATACACTATAAACCTGTTGGATGGGCAAATTTGAAGGTTGACTTTGATTTGACTCAGTCCCGATGACTTGAGTAAAGTCTGATCTAAATGTGAGTCAGATGGAACATGACTTAAATGAAGTCCGACAAAGAACCTCAATTTTTCTTATTGCATCTTCTGTTTGGCTTGTTCTAAATTAATTGTACTCTTATACATCCATTGCTCATGCAATAAGATTGCTGATTTTCATTAATTTGCATTCATGTGGAGTCACATGATCTATGTTGATTATAGTGGTTAGCAGGATTGTAATGCATTGTGGCGGTGTATCATGTTGATATTGGCGGATCATGATGTCATGTTTGCATCATACTTCGTTGCATTGGTTGATATGTGAGGATTATTAATGGTAGTGATGTCATGATCTAAGACTTTGGCCATTGTATTTTTTGAACTGATTGTTTGGCTTCCAATCCTTGTATATTGATTATTCGTATAGACATTCAATTCGATGTTTGGACACAACACAAACTGACTATAGTGTGTATAGTTATACTCCTGTTGGGCTAGAATGTACCACTCCCAAGGAGTGAGTGGGTAAACTTGAATGATTTGGATTCATGATTGCCCATGATTTTAATTATATGACATGATTTAAGATGTGTGCAAGAGGTGTTTAAATTTTTCATTCCGTTTTTGTTTATCATACACACTCATGTAGGTTGGTTGTAGTGATATAGTGATTAGTGATGTAATGCACCTATTAGTTGGAGGCATATTCGCTAGTGATGTGTGGTAACATTACTCATGGTGTTGATGATGTACTGATGTGTATTTAATGCATAGTTTATTGTTTTGCATGCATTTTGTTTCATCGCATGAGCATATCTTGCATACTTTCATCTCCTTTTTATTGTTTTCTCTGTTTTACTTCAGAAAACTGCTCTTTGCGCTTTTTGATTGACAGGACGCGAAATCGGAGCTAAAAAGCCTTGGAACATGAATTCACAGCAAGGAACATGCTCTGGCCGTGTCCCATGACACGGGCATGTTTCTCTAGCCAAAGTTAGATGCGAAAGTCGCGGAGGTTACAAACCTGACATGGGCTAGTAGTGCCCCCAGGCATGGTCGTGCCCCATTATGCCGCATATTGGTTTTGGTAAGAACCAGATACATCCAGATACATCCAGGTCGTGCCCTAAGGCACAGCCGTGTTCATCTACTCAGAGTCTGCCATAGTCTAGCCGTGTCTGGCCCCGTCTTGTGCCTCCCAGCACAGCCGTGACTCGAGGGCAACGCCCCACTATTTTTGGAAGATTGCAACAGAATTGAACGCATTTGGAGGGCTATAAAAGGCACCAAGAGGCTCTTATTCAAGGGAGGAGGTGTTTCCCCGTGACAAGGAACCCTAGGAGAGTTGTTTCCAAGGAACCGTCAAAGTTTCTATCCACCCTAGAGCTTGGAGTTCTTCCGAAGACACCGGCAACTAAGTTTTCTCTTCTCTTTTCTCCTTGATTCGAGTTGTAGAATGGCTTCTCCTTTGTATTTTGGTTATAACTTCATTTCCATGGAGTAATACTCATAATTCTAGGATGAGAGAGTAGCTCAATTGACTTATTGACGCTTGTTTATATACTTATTCCTCTTTTCTTACTGCATGATTTGTTTATCCATGATCGCTTTATTTCGCATACATGATTATAACACTAACCGTGCATCTTCATATCCCACGGGACGCGGGGAAGGGCCGAAAAGTAAACCCAACTCTCCGACCCATAAAGACCGAAACATGAGGAATTGTTCATGAAAGTAGTCCAAAACCTCACAAGGGCACCCTTGGCTATCACAGAGTCTAATGGATTTACCCCGATTCGGCGTCACGAAGTAGGGGATAGCACCTAGAGGACCTTGGGGCTACGTGAAAGGGGCCGAGAAAGCAGTCACTTTAATAAGATTACCCTAAAAGTAGGCATCACATTTGGGTAGACACGCCGGTATAATTCCAAAAATCTATACCGGCTACATCGAGATAGACCACCTGCATGCATATAAACATTGAAGTAAGAGAGTGAATAGTATTTAGGGTGTCAACAATTGTCATAGCGTAACCGAAATCCTAGAATTGCTCCCTAAAATCAAATTTCTCCTAAGACTCCTCGCGTTTTCTCGATCCGTTTTCTTTCTCTCATAACTTTTGCGATTTCGATTTCTCTAGATAACATGTTTCGCGATTATGACTCGTGTTCGATTTTATAGTCCCCGTGGGATCGACATTTTATTACTGGACGTTTTATCACTGGACGACAGTCGTGCACTTGCGGTTTTCGCCCATCATGTACCTTTGTTGTTGAGCCATTTTCATATCGATGATCATCTTCTTGTTGTATTTCTATTTGGTATATTTGTGCTTAATCCTTGTTTCCTCCAATTTCATAATAGGATTAGTTGCCTGATAGAGATACTATCTACTTTTATATTTTTCTCTGATTGATTATTAGTAATTGTTGCATCAAGATTATGCACACTTAGGCATGTCTACTAGTTGGTAGATTGAACCAAAAGCAGGATTATTTACTAAGAATTAAAAATAATATCAATTGAAAAAGTAAACATAAAAAAATATAATAGATAAGGGTGGCATGAAGCGGTGAACATATAATCTAAGTCCAGTTCAAATAAACAATATACAACAAATTTAAAGCAAGAAATGTGAGCAACTGAAGAACAAGGAAACCATAGAAAGCAATTTTGAAATAGATGGCAACGAATTCATAAATGATTTTACCAACCTTTCCAAACACTTATTCTTAGAGCATCAACAGAAAGTCCCTCAACGTACTCTCCCAAATATTTCCGAAGTAGATACAAAACCTAGTGTAGTTAAAAAGGGGGGAAAAGGTGAGAACTTGTCGACTTAGATTTTTAACATGACCTAGCATTAGAATATGATTAATCATCCAAGAAATGGAATGAACAATAGTTACTGTACTAATAAATGGTTCAGTAAAATGCTCAAAATGAAACCAGTGAAAATTTGTTAAACATATGCTACAAAAAGATTAACTAGAGGAGCTACCCTTCTCTCTATGATCAAGGTCTTAACTTGCATATAAAGTGGTTACGTGTAAGTGTATAAATAAGTGACAGGGTACAACCTTATAACAGATTTTTGTTCTTTATCAACCTTTACATTTCATGAAAATGCTAACAGACCCTGCAAATGCTTCAGTATATTGTTTTTATCTAGTATCACCAACTAATCTGGCTGTAGATTTATAAAAACAAATTAAAAATAAAAATGAAAATAATCAAACCTGTTAAGAAAGTCATTGTTCTAACAAAAATGTTTTAATTTGAAATTCATTTCTCAAGAGGTGCTGGTGCAAATTACAAATATAATTTCACACAATCCCTTTTATATTATTTACTTATCTACTTCTGTGGCCTGTCTCAGAATCTTAACTCATAGCACGAGACTATACCAAAGGAGAACATAGTGTTTATCAATGCCTGTATGAATCATTATTAGTACTGTTGCTTCAACATCTTCCAGCCACTGACATATTTCTGTGCTCAGATAAATAACCTCTAGTGCAATAGATTTCGTAAATTGATTGTTATACTGTTAATAAAACAGAGTCTAGATACTGTTAGCTATTTCTTCATTGTAATTTTTACTATAACAAAATTCGATCCATGTCAATTTGAGACTGCTATGTATGTCAAACATTCAATTAGATCAAAATAAATAAACTAGATTCTATAACTAACTCTGTCTCGACCCCTAGCCAATGATGAAGTTCAGTATTTAAATTTTTGTTAGTAGTGACAAATTACTAATGATGTTGTAGTAAATGGAACGGGACGTGTTTGTATTTCTCATCTGAGGTGCCCTAACTGCACAGTCTGTCGCCTGGAAGATGAATAAGTAATAGAAACCCACAGAAACCGATAAAGAGCAGAAACCCCGCTAGTTATTTCCCTTCGTCGAGAATTCTGGAAAAGAAATCACAAAATAACTGAAAACGATCGAGAAAAATCTTACGTGGGCTTCAAACATCGTGCCTCCTGAAGGAACGGATTAATAGGACGCGCTAAACATCCATGCCCAAGAAGACTACGATCCATGAAGTATGCGGCGAGCGCTTCTCCAACGCGGGGAAAGAGCATGGTGGGATGGCGATCCTCGAGGTTCCTGATGGCGGCGGCATGGATCTCGAAGTAGACAAGGAAGGAGCAGGAGACCTAGGCCAGGGATCGAATGACTCAAAGACCTGATTGCCGGTGAAGCGGACGAACTTGAAATGGAAGCGAGTTAGTAGATGATCTCGCAGACGTCGAGGGCGAGAGAACGGGATCGGGGAAAACAAATCTCGCCAGTCGTGGAAGCGCAGCGGAGACGGAGGCGGGAGAGGCGACGATCTAAAGGCGAGAAAATGGTCGAGAGAGAGAGAGAGAGAGGATGCGTTGAGGACAGGAGGGGAGAGGATTAATGCAGGATTGACAAAATGATGCTAGAAGCAAATATTTAAGGAAATAACACATAATAAAACTAATAACTGCTTGCTTTCTAAGTTAGTAGAATTAAAATAATAATTTACGCATTATTCATAATTATTGAAAAATTTCAAATATATCGATTAATCAACACAAACTAGTCAGAATTGATTAGGTTACGCTTCCCAATTTGTTTATGAGTCAAGGCCATAAGTAAAGATATTATCAGTTGGACATAAATTGGGATAATAAGAAATTATAATACTCATATATTAATGCAATTCTTTTTGTATGATAAAAAAGTGTTTATACATATTGTAAAATTATAGTTGATTAAGTGTTTTTTAATCAAAAATAATGTAAGCTTTAATATTATGATGGAGAAATTATTTCGCCGATTTGACCCATGACTCTTTGGGTATTTTTCTGTTTGAATCTTGGTAAAGCTCAAAATGAGGCTCCATGGTCGGACTCTTTATGATTTTGATCACTATAGTGGATTTTAATATTTATAAAATAAATAATAATAATGATTAAAATGTATTTTTATTTTGACATATATTCTTGTAAATTATCAAGAAGTCTCCATTTCCATTCCTTAAAGCTATGTTTACTCGCGCGTGTAGATGAGGGGGAAATGAATCAACTAAGAAAATATATATATACCTAGTGGAGGAAAAGAAAAAGAAAAAAGATATTCGTGGAAAAGAGAAAAGAGAAAGAAAAAAATAACGAAATCGTTGTTACTTGAGCGCCTGCAGCTCACGGTTGCCTAATCCGCGCCGTCTAACGTGAGGCTTGGTTGCCTCGCGGGGTGTTGACCGACACAAGGCGCGACCGCCTCGTGAGGTGCCAACCGAAACACTCTGTTAAAGTTGAAGGCAACGTGTGACTCCTTCAAGGCTGGTGTGTTGTAACTCCTCCAACCCATCGTCATGTGTGTCATGGCGCGAGATCGCCTGCGCCTGCGACCGCGTCACCCACCTCGCCCTCAAGGCCCTCTCTCTTGCCAGCTCAGCGTGCCTTCCTGTCGTCACCCGCCTCGACCAACTCCACGTCCTCAATCTCAAGTCGAACTACCTCGCCTCCTCCATCCCTGACCTTGCCTCGCTATCCGCCTTGAAATTCCTCTTCCTCTGTCACAACTAACTCTATGGTCTGATCCCCGTCGCCGATCTCCTCACTTGTTCGCCTCTACTGCCTCAACCTCACCTCCAACCTCACTGGTTCGATACCCACCTTGTTGGCCTAGTAGTCTCGCTCAGTGTCAACCGGTGCAAGACCTGACAGCCTCGCGCGATGTCGATCTACATGAGGCTCGTCCGCCTCGCATGGTGTCGACCGGTGTGAGGCCCGTCTGCCTCGCACGATGTCGATCGGTGCAAGGCCCGTCCACCTCACACGGTGTCGATCGGCGCGAGGCCCGGCCGCCTCGCGAGGTGTCGACCAGAGCACTCTATTGGAGTTGAAGGTGACGTGCGACTCCTTCAAGAGGCCAGCGTGCTGGAACTCCTCCATCCCGTCGCCATGCGCATCATGCACGGGGTCACTTGCATCTACGAGCGCCTCACCCTCAAGGGCCTCTCTCTCATCGGCCCAACGTGTCTCCCTGTTGTCACCCGCCTCGACCATTCTCCGCATCCTCGGTCTCAAGTTGAACCGCCTCGCCTCTCCATCCCTGACCTTGCCTTGCTATCCTCCCCCAAACTCCTCTTCTTCTCCCACAACCGACTCTATGGTCTGATCCCCCCCTCCTCCCTACCGTTGATCTCCTCACTTGTTCGTCTCAACCTCGCCTCCAACAATCTCATTATTCGATACCCACCTCGCTGGCCCGATAGCCTCGCATGGTGTCAATCGGTGCGAGGCCAGACCGCCTCGCCGGGTGCCAACCAACGCGAGGTCCAACCGCCTTGCGAAGTGATGACCGACGCACGATCGCTCGTGCAATGTCCCTCAGTTGCACCCTCGCGAGGACGGATCGTGGCTTTCCGTCTAATTTGGATGGATGAAAAACTCAAAAATTGATCATAGATTTAACAATCCATCTGTCCAACAAGTAAATATTATTGGGAATGCATAATACATCATTTCTTACAAAAATAAATAATAATAATAAATTCTCAATTTTTTATATCTATCCTCCCATTGTGGCAAAAGGCGAAACGCTCGCCCCCAGCGCCCCCGCCAGTCCGTCCCAGGACCAACACGGAGGAGGTAAATCAATAATGTTGTTAATCAATATTTATATCTATCCTCCCAAATAAATAGAGCATAAATCTAACTCAATAATGTTGTTAATCACCCTCCTTGATTTAAAGATAGAACCAAATAAATGAAAAAAAATGGAAAATGATCAAATATGGAATCATGGCTATACAAATATTATCTCCAATGAAATTGTCCTGTCTCGTGAAGGATTATAATCTCTTATATATTAATCACTGTTCAGATTAATTAGATTAGTTTTTATAATTTACGTTGGTTCTAAGACGGAGGAGCACTAGAAATGAATGTTTTACTCTTTTTTTTAACCATCATGAAAGACGGTAGCCATTCGATTTTTTCTATTTTAATTCAATTGTCCTTTATATTAAATTTATATTTAACATAAGAAAATTAAATCAAAAGAAAAATACAAATTCAAATGTTTGTCATTAATAACCCATATCTTTCTACTAAGTCAACTAGTCATAACTATTAGTTTTATTAATGCAAAGGACTAACTTCTCATAAGAAGTCGACGAGTTGATTAATGTTAGGTCGGCACATTAACACGTACACTTGAGAAAGTTCGATCTGAAACGTCGATTTTATATATAAAAAAATTTATATATCATTAGATAAATCGAAAAATACTCGAGATGAATAATTTAAAATTTTAATATTATATAATTATGTATTTCATTTAATTTTTTTTTATAAATATATCGTAATTAGGAATTAAATCACGAGTATCTGAATGATAACTTGGCGTCCTTCCGTTGCACCCATAACATTGAACTAGTAACATCAAACTTGAGAAAATTAATTTAATCTCACGAAGTTTTTTCATTAACTGCTAAAGTAAATTAGGAAGTACTTGTGATGGACAGTTCAGAAGCTCAGTATTTCGTGATATTGCGTCTCATTTGGAGATTTTTTTTTATAAATATAACGTAATTGGGATCAAATTATGAATATCCGAATAATAACTTGATGTTTTTTAAGTAATTTTTTTCTTCAAATGAGATGTACAAGCATGGGATGTTAAGTTTTTTGATTGTTCATCGCCAGTACTTCTCAATTTATTTTGATGATTGATGAATTTTTTTATAAAACTGAATTGATCATTTCAAATTTGATGTCATTCATTATTTTTTTTTAAAAAAAATTCCATTAAAAAATCACTAATTAAATTAAGGAGTTTCAATGTAGCATATAACAATAATAAGTTTTATTTCGGAGTCGATTACATTGGATCTTTTATGCTATTAAATTTTATTTTTTATTATATTATTATTTATATTTAAATAAATTTTATTAATTATATTTTATATTTATCTCTAATTATAATTGTGATGAATTTTAATTAGTAATTAAATTGTTATCTTCTCTTCTCACTATTCAAACGAGTTGCTATCTATAATTTAATTCCTTCTTATTAATTCTAAGACGAATTAA
>JBBUKS010000042.1:9490896-9502127 GCA_038050645.1 Hedychium gardnerianum
GTTGTTCACGAACATTAACGAGCTGAACACATATGTGTTCAAGCTTGTTTGTTTAATTGATCTTGTGTATATTGAACGAACATAAACAAGCTCTTATCAAGCTGAACAACAAGCTTGTTCACGAACGTTTGGTTCATTTACAGCCCTACCGATGCCCCAGCAGCCAATAGGATAAGATCTCGTATTTGAAGCAACAGCTTAATCAGCGGGAATCCATGTGTGCTACCTCCTAGGACAATATATCTGTGCACTTGAGGTAAGCGCGTGGTGCACCCACTTTATCCAAAATGCATCCTCCTTGGCTTGTATACGCCATAATGCTTTAGCCAAGAGGGCAAAGTTTCAAGCACGCAAGTCTCGAAACCCCAAACCTCCTTCTTCCTTGGGTCTGCACATATCTTCCCATGAGACTAGTGGATGTTTAGATGTCCACGTGAAAGGCCTCATATGTTATAAATACTATGTTATAAATACGGTTAATAATACACATATGAAGTGGTAAGATAGATAACCAGAAACACTCCACTCCCTTAAGCACAGAGGTAATGAGTTGTGCCTTGCCCGCATAAGATAGTGTTTTCCGAGGCCAAGCATTTATCCATCTGACTAGCGAATCGAGGATGTAATTAGAAATCCGAAGCCGCTCTACAGCCAGTGAAATCCCAAGATATTTGAACGGTATGAAATCCTCCTAAAAGCATGTAATGATAAGCAGTTGCATACACGTCGTGTCATCAACCCGAGCTAGGTAGATACATGACTTTAGCCTATTGACCTGAAGACCTGATGTCGTGCCAAACTCCTATAAGTAGTCAATATATCAACTAAATCTGCATCCCCTTTGCTGAAAAGTAGATTGTCTGCGTAGAACAAATGAACTAGTCTGAGGTGAATACACCGAGAGTGGAAACGAAAATCAGGACCGCGCTGTTGTAGCTGTCTCCCAAATATTTCCACACAAATACCAAAAAGATATGGTCACAAAGGGTCATCCTGTCTCAGGCCTCTGGCTCCTCGAAACAGGCCAAATATCCCCCTATTAATGGCTATTGAGAAGGATGTGGTAGTCACACACTCCATAATCAATGCAACAGTTTGACTCCATCAAACTATTACGCTAGTGCTAGGTTGTTAACCAAAAGCAATGCATTGCACAGTCTGACTGCAAACGTCTCGAAAAAGACTAATACATCTCCGTGAAAACTTGGGTATAGTATTAAAGATGCAAGAGTTCTCACACCTTAAGTTGGATAACAGACATTATAGGAATACCGATTATCTTAGATTTGAAACATGAAACGTAGGAACACTCATTGGCAAATCACTGGAGGTAGTAGATAAGATAATTAAGAGAAGACAAAATGGGTAAGGGAGAAGGCAAAGATAATAGAGAACTCAGGTGTTAAATTATGGTAAAATGAGAAACGTTGTAGGTATTTTTGTAGATAGTTCTTTAAGGAACATAGTAGTAGTTTGAAATGAAAATAGGATTATTGCTCTCAAAATAATGATAGTAAAAGAAATGTAATTAATATATATGCACCTCAAGCAGGATTTAGTGAAGACACCAAATATAGATTTTGAGAAGACTTAAATGAGGTAGTATAAAAAAATAATTTTAATAGAGAGATCTAAATGGAGAGTAAGAAATGAGGAATATAATAAGGAGATTATGATTTTGGAACCAGAAATAAACAAAGAAAAGCTATATTGAATTTTGCGATAATATAAAAACTCATAAAAGCTAATAAAAAACACGTGTGGCTCCTAACATCAAGTGGGGAAAGTTAAAGGATGGGAAATAAAGCATATTTAAGGAGAGGGTAAAAGCACAAGTATTAGGATCTTCTAACCATTCACTTGCACTTATATGAGATGTTGTAAAACTCGATAGATCCTTATTTCCCTACTCGACATACTTGAGAAGAATAATATGACATAATTTTACAATTTTAAATAATTTATGATTTTAAGTTCTAAAGTTGTCAAGCAATTATTATATTTTACTATGCATTACAAACTATGAAAAATTTAAGAAAATTAGTCTTTATTCCATTTTACAAAGGGGCTTGAATCTCTCATGTAATTCCATTCTATAGTTCAATAAAAAAATTCTTTCTATGCATTCTCTATGTGAAATTACGTATATTAGTATTTCTCTTACAGATCTTCATGAACTAAAGCCCAACTATCAACTCTTTAAAAATAACTGAAAGTCTTGCATCTTCAAGCTGCTACACAAGTATCGTACTTTCGTCTTCATGGTCATCCATTGTCTTAGTCAATTTCTTTCTTTGAATACAACAATACAATATTTTATCCCTCTCAACTACAAACCCCCTATTTACCTGCACTTGTTAAGTGGATGTTTGGTCAAATCTAAACCTATCTGAACGTGTACTTTAGAAATAACAGCAAAACTCATTCAGGGTTCTCTGAAAGCATAAAAGATTCTACTAGATGAAACTACTTGATCAAAGGAGCATTTTGTATAATAAATAGAATATGATGAAACAAACATGAAAGAAAATGTAAACAATATAGTTAGCATCCAGTATCAATGACATGAAGTTGAAATCTAAGAACTTTGTACACACTGTAAGGAAATAAAGTGCTTACAAGCCCTTCTCCAGATTTGAACTCCAAAGGCTGGTCATAGTTATCAACTCTAGTATCATAAAACACAGTCTTTTCTTCATCAAGAAGCATTCCTTTGTAATGCACCCTCAACAAGCTATCATGAAGAGGGCAGTCCATGGGAAATTCACCTAATGGATTTGAACAGATCAAAGAAAACTTATTGCACTAAAAATCTATCATTAGTGACATTTTAAGGCAAGCATGCATAAAGAAAGACAAATAATATTAGGAAAATTAGTTGAAGAATAATCCTTTTCAAACAATAACTAACATTACAAAAAGTTGTTCAAGAAACATCAAATGATGTCTATAGTAAACAACATGCAAATAAAATGTTTTTTTTTTCAAGGAAAGTCACTTAAGGACGGAAACAGTTTAATTGTAGCAAACAAGCTTTAACATTAAGCAGTCTCTTTACCTATAAAAATGATTATGTAATCAATCTGCTGGCAGGAGATTCAAAGTGAAGTACCTTCAACTAGATCGTCTTGCATACTTTAAATTATAAAATCAGTTCAAGTCGGTTCAGGGCTACTGCACTATAAGAGTTTCATGGTGCACTTCAACAATTTAGCACATAACTGAATCTATATGGATTCAATCTAGAAATCATGCTTTAATAAATTAGTAGTTAATATAAAAGGCATACATAGTTTGTTACTTTGATGAGTCATAAGAATGAAGGATGACATTAGCAGTCATTTCAGTGCCAAGAAAAGAGTGGCTATTAACATGAACATTCATCTTTTAGAAGAACAAATATTGTTTCGACCTCATACCAAGCATGATATTAGTAATGTTCCTACAATTGTGAACTAAATAGAAAAGGATCTGTAGAGTGAAACAGACTGGTTGTCAATGGCCAATGACCACTATAAGATTTCATATTAGTATCATTAAATTTTGAATTAAAAAAAAATTATGGCCATTTAAACCTTTAAAACCATGTTCCAACATAAGTTTTATAAAGGGTACTGCCAAAAAAAATTTACTCATAGCAATACTACCCAATAAGAGAATACTCATAGCATGACTATCAAAAGCAACACATTTTAGCAGCCAAATTGACAAGTCTTTTATTTCAAAATAAAAAATAAGTTTCATATTATTATAAATTAATTTCAATAAGATGGATGTAGAACCTTGTCCATCAACAACACGGCGTTTTATGAGACGCCCATCACCAAGCATGTCCCTTACCTGTTAAATAAAGCAAAAATTTTAAGACCCAAAAGTAAATGGCTAACAACCAAACAACAATGAGATGCTAGAAATAAAATTTTGCGAAGTTAAAACGACTATGCACAAGAAACCCCGTGCTAAGTAAATTGTGCCTCTTAAATTTCAACATCAGCATGTAATAAATTATTTGGTTCACCAAAAATTTAGTTTTATGTCTTAAAACAAAAACCCTTAGGAAAAAAAAAAGATAACTGATTGTCAGCATCAAAAGAATGACATAACTTTGATTCACTTGTAATCAATTTAATGAAAAATATCTCAGCGTCAAGAGAATAGCATGGCTTTGGTTTTACCATAATTCATTTAATGAAAAACATCTTAAAGATTCTTAATCTTAATATATGTTAAGATCGCAACTATAACCATGATAACAATCAACTAAAAATAATTTTAAAATATAGAAATTGCACCAAACAATTTAGTTTCATGTTGATGAGGACGGATAAAGTATCATTCAATTTAATATCATGTTGTTGAGGACACAAAAATGATCACATATGACATGTCAGCCAAATTTTGGACGTATTTTATAGTTGGTCCTTTGTAAAGAGGTTGATAATACAGAGCCAAAATAATGTGGTTTCAGGTTACTAAATATATCTCATCCCAATAAATTATGAGATAACCAATTGCAGAAAGGCAACCAAGTCTGTCCAGTGAAATCAATTTCATTATAACTATCTTAACATCACTGACCACAATATTGTCTACGATTAGATAATCTTATTAAGTTAAAAAGTATATAAGAAACCTGAATAAAGTGGACCAGTTCAACTTCAAACTGAATCTCATCGTAACCTTCAATCATCGGCCAAAGAGAAGATTTTATCATGTAGCTTTTACTCAGGAAAATTGCTGCTTTTTCTCCACGTGTCATTGTCCCAATGCCCACCTCAAGCCCTTTTGGTAACTGCAATTAAAGAAGTTGAACAAAGTGATGTTAAAATGAAAGGTGAATCAAGAAGATAGTGTTCCAATAATGTACTACTTTAGCATCAATCAAAAGCAAAGAACCCAACAGTTCAATTCTTCAGAATCAGCAAATCATTCAACGAAACAAAACAAGAAGTCAAATTTAGGAATATTTCTTCAAATGGAACAGTTGCAAATTCCTTTTAGCATCTTTTAGCCATCTTTAATATAATTCCAGAACTCATAGCTGAACCCCAACATCCTGAGAGAAGCTTTCACTAACCTCAGATTTACCAATAGTAAAGGAATATGGTTCATCAATATGTGACACAATGATTTTCCCATCAACTGTCTTGACATCTATCCTGCAATTGCAAGCAGATGGTTCAAAGAAACATCCATGTCAGAGATATTCTACACTACAATATCTGAATCTGATAGATCAAAGAGTAAAAAATAAAAGAGGTAACATAGTATTATGCATGTTCAGGACACACGAAATGTATATGCACTTGTAAATAAATAACCATTTTAATTAATTATCAATGGATATTGTAATATACACATGATTAAAAGTATCTGTATTGCCTCACCTATATCTAGCTAATGTCTCAATTGGCTCCCACACGAGACGTACTGCAGGGAATGCTGTAGCATGATAAGCTTTCTGTTCATTTCATCAGCAACCCTTAAGCAAGCTACTATAGCAAACCCTAGCTACCAACACAGTGGCAACAAAATATATCATATCCTTTCCTCTCCTTCTACTTCGTCTTCTTCCACCAATGTTCTGGTCAGCACAGTCCTCTTTGTCCTCCTACTACTCAGTCCGCACTCCCCTTCCTCCATTGTGCGACATGACACATTTCCAACTCCTAGTCCAACTCCGTGGAGGTAACAGTTATAGGTGATAGAGTATTCTACTTCTTAGGGAACAAAAATTGCTCCTGTGGGATAGTGCTGAGGAGCCGGATTCCCCAAAAAATGAAAGTTTCAGCCATGGTTTAAAATCTTGAGTCGTGCCGAGGTTTCGGTCCCGACTAGAACAATATAATTTTGGTACCATATCGTACCGATATAGTTTCGGTATTTTTTTAAATATAAAACATATTAACTAAAAATAAAAAAATTAATCTAAATATTTAAAAATAAAACATATTTTTAAAATATATATATATATATATATTAAATTAATGGGATAATTTTATTAGGCTTTGATTAAGCCTCTTTAAATTATCTCAATCATGGCTAGGAGTTGATTAAATTTATTAATCTAAGTATTTAATTAAATTTACTATTACTTTTTTGTTCCTGTTGTTCCGCGCGACGACTGCGGTCTGCGCGACGCCTCAGAGATGTCGTCGGGCCCGCACGACGCGTACGGATGTGTCGCTTGACCCGCATGACGCGTCCAGACGTTGGGACGTGGCGCGCCGGTATAGTGTGCTAGTGCCGGTCCGCAGGCGAAACGAGATGTTTCGTCTGTATCACGCGGAACGAGATGTTTCGTCCATATCGGGCGAAACGGCTCGCGATTTCAAACCATGGTTTGTATACAGTACATGGTTGCCTTTATACTTCTGCTTTCATATATTTATTCTTTTGGCATATTTCATTCCGCCATTCTGTGCAATTATATTGTTCTGCATTTGATTTTCATTCTTCTTACAGGACTTGGAGGGGTTACAAAATAAGAAAAGGTCCCAAGTATGTTTCAAAAAGGAAAAAAGCAGCAACTGATTTGACTCGAGAACATCTACAAAAGTATCTTCATCATGCTCTTGATTTTAACTTTTCTTTATTTTCCAGCTTTGATGGAATTTTAGTTCAAAAGCATTTTTAAGCTTATGTTTCTTTGCTTGTGTCATCCCTTCTCATTGTTCTGATACTAGTTAAATTGCTCAGACATGTTTTATTCTATATACATTACCATATTATTGCTGGTTATTTGTTCAACAATTTTGAGGTATCTATTTCGTTGTTTTGTGGTAGAATATTCCAATTGATAGTTCAGTACCAGATCTACTCTTGCTATATACCATTTGTTAATTTTCCAGTTTATATGTGCATAATAGTGTTATTTACCCAATAGACATTATTTTCTTTGCCTAACTGGAAGCCAGTTTGTGCTATTACTCCATACGTAAAATATTCTGTGGCAATCTCTATTGATTTTTGTTTGCTCCATGCATCTAGATGGGTTTTCAGCTTGGACTGCTTGATCTTGATTGTTAGTATTTTTCTCATAATTATGTCCTTTTTGTGTGTATCTTAAAGCTTTCTAGGGTTGCATTCCAACTTTTGTTTAAATTAGTCTTTTACATCCCCTTTTTGTGTGCAAGAATTTTTTTCCCATATTTTGTTGTTTCTTATTTTTGTTCTCTGCTGTCAAAGGGGTGACTGGAAGGATCTAGAGTTCAAAGAGTACAATCTTAATGCTCAAGCACAACCAATTCAAATTGGCTACTTGCAACCTTTGTTAGAGGCATGGTTCAAATTATCCCTACATACATTATATATTTATTATTTGATTGTCATGATTGTGTAAATGAAAATTAGGCGCTGATTTTTAACTATTGTTTTTTCATTTTTTTAAAAAATATTTTTGTGTTATGCTCTTCAATAAAGAAAAGCAGTCATGGTTAATTTTGTGAATCTTTCATAATGACGATCCTAGTAACATGATTTTGCAGGATTTAAGATATCTTTTTAATTAACACAAAATTATCAAGTTGCCTTGTTTGAAATAAATGTGATAATAAAAACAGAACCCAAGTTGTTTACACATACAATGTGTTATTACTGTATCTAACTAGACGATGACGCCATTGTATTTAGATCCTTTTATATCATGTAGCCTACAGTGGATTGCTGTTGTTGTATCTGTCAAGCAATCCAGTATGGTGGAAATTGTGTTTTGGATCTGTGATGCAATTATGACCATGTTTTTTTCTCCTGTTGTGATTTTGAGACTTTTGGTGTCTCAACTTCTTACGCAAAGTAATCTTTAATTGGTCGTCAGAAGTTAGAGCCTGTCTTTACTGTATGCCATATAACTTCCATTTCTCCTGAATTTCTCTCTCACAGGTCCGCGAGGAAATCCAAAATATCTTCTTACAAATGGGGTAAATAAAATTTTAGGTCTCTCCTCTACATGTGGTAGTGTTATGGGCTCATGATTTGAAGAATTGTTTTGCAGTTTTGAGGAGATGCCAACAAATAACTTTGTTGAAAGCAGGTAGCTACTTGTTTAATTTATCTGCATTTATAGTCTTTTCTGTTGTTGCCAGCATTGCAAACAAAATGGCTGTATTTGCCTGATAAAAATTTGAGAAGATAAGGCAGCAAAAATGATGGTCATTTTATGTCTGGATCAGGCTGAGTTAATTATTTGACAAAACATATTTGAGAACTAACAAATTGCATGAATAATAATAATGTATTGTTTGTCTCCTGTTGTGGTTTTTCACCAGATCATGAGCTACATATGAAGATGGACACTAAAAAATGTCTTCAAATTCATGCATTCAATCCATTTCCATGAATCTTGCACTTTTATTTGGTTTTGTCTAATGAGAAAATTAGTTTTCTTTTTGAGGCATTTGATTTATGGTGTTATGTTTTAAATGAATTTAACAAATCTACATAGTGTTTACTTTGAGAATTATAAATACTTCTTATTCTATAATTTTGTGGTGGTTTTCAATACTAATTGTGTAAAAAATTCAGATAGCTTGTTCTGATGAAATTTGAGTCTTTTTTTTTTTGCAGCTTTTGGAATTTTGATGCTTTATTCCAGCCCCAGCAGCATCCTGCTCGTGATTCACATGATACTTTCTTTCTCAAAGGTGAAATGATGTCGAATCCATCTTCTATTGTCACCTATCACCATCTAATTTGCTGACAGTTAATTATTTTCTACAGCTCCTGCCACGACAAGGGAATTACCTGAAGATTATGTTGAGAGGGTAAAACGTGTTCATGAAGTTGGTGGTTATGGATCCAAAGGGTATGCTATTTTGCTTCTATTTTCTACATTTTCTCTAATTGCTTACAAGATCTTTCCTTTTGCAGTTATGGCTATGACTGGAAAAGAGAAGAAGCAGACAAGAACTTGCTTCGGACACACACAACTGCAGTTTCTACAAGAATGCTATATATGCTTGCTCAGAAGGTATTTTTATCCAGTTTCCAATCCTTTTTAACTCACTATTTGTTGTGTTGTTGCAGATTGCTATTTGAGATTTCGTATTGACTTGATTGCAAACCAAGTTTAATTGGCTTCACAAGTATTTTGTAGTTTCTCCTGAAACTTGGGGCATTCCATACACCAATTAGTGTTATCTGATAAATTAAACTAAGTAGCAATTGTGTAGTGTACCTGTTGCATATTATATCATATGATGTTCATGTATCCTTGTCTTTGTAATATTATAGTTGCTTTTTGTAGATAATGAAAATCTATATGTGAGAATCCTGAGAGAAACATTTAGTGTAACAAAAAATATTTTAGATTCATTTATGAAGTTAGAGTTAAAGAGGTTATTTAATTTTTGATTTATTTAAAAGTGGAAAACTTTCTACAGTTCTACATTACATTGTACCATTAAATTGTTCTCCACAAAAGATTTCCTCATGTTTTCTCCTGGTTGATATTGATATTGTAGTTGTAGCACTGAAATAGTTACTTTCGCCCCCGGGGTTATGGTGCAGCGGTAAGGCATTCCAATGGTTAACCAGGCATTTAAGGTTCGATTCCTAACTACGGCGCGGAGTGATTTTCCTCAGGTCTGATGATAGACCTAAGAACGCTGGCTGTTGGATGTCGGACCATGAGTGCTTCCCGATTTACCCTAGTGGCCGGTGGAAAAATTTCTTGGGGCCGAGCCGATCACCTCAGGATTAGTTAGTTTGAAGAGCTGGATACCCAAAAAAAATGAAATAGTTACTTTCAGCTAAGCCATCATACTCGGGACTCTTTCATAGGATAAAACTCTTGGACACACAAACTTAATTGTATTCTCTTATGAGAATATGCAGTGAATACCTTGTTTGACAAACTTTTCTTTTGATGCTAAGAAACTGATAGGTAATGTACAAAAGTTGACATTTACGCCTTTGGTAGTTGAAGTGGACTTGAAATATTAAATTGGTTAGTTGTTAATTTAAAAGTATATTTCCACATCAACTGCTTAGGTTGCAATTTTTTTTTTGAGATTAGACATGTTACAAGTAACTGTAAGATGGTTCTTGACTCAAAGGATTTGGATCCTTTTTGTCAGTGATGATGTACTCGGAAACTTCTAGTTGCTACTGACAATTACTTCCATCTATGAAATTCATGCTAAGTACACAACTCGCTTTCCCAGAATGAACATGTAGTGTTGTATCTGTTGATGTTCAAATTCTTGTATTTGAACTACTTAGTATTCAATTTTTTTCTTCTTTGTTTTGTTGAAATTTCTTCTTATATGCAGTTAGATAATCAGTTTGTTGTCTCATTTATGTTCGAGTCTAAATGGAGTTTGAGTTGTTTTTATTCTGAACTATTTACTGTTTGCTTCAAAAGGCTTTCAAAGTTTTAGTGTATTGCATTGTTTCATTTTGTGATCAATTGTAACTAGTCATCCTTGATCAGAAACCTTTCACGCCGAAGAGATACTACTCTATTGATCGTGTATTCCGCAATGAAGCAGTTGATAGAACTCATCTTGCAGAGTTTCATCAGATAGAAGGTATTGGTTTTAGTTCTCAGGCCATCATATCTTGGTGGGACAATTGTAATTTCAAACATGCATTTTGTAATTATCAATAGTTTATAAACGATCGTTCTTCAATCATGGTTCTTAGGGCTCATTTGTGACCATGGACTCACACTTGGTGATCTCATCGGGGTATTGGAGGACTTCTTTGCACGCCTTGGTAAGACAATGCAAGGAACTCTTTCTTAATATTAGTGGTCTTTTGCTTTTTCTTGCATTACCATCTTTGTATTTGCAATTTGTTAGTGTAGAAGATCTTTACTAGATCATAATTGAAATAATCATTGATGGAAGTTGGTTGACTTGTTGGTAGGGCTGTAAATGAACCAAACGTTCGTGAACAAGCTTGGTGTTCGGCTTGATAAGAGCTTGTTTATGTTCGTTTAAATGAACAAACAAACAATCCGTTAAACTAAACAAACAAGTTTGAACACATATGTTCAGTTTGTTAACATTTGTGAACAACAAGAATGTTCACCAATAAAACTCTTATCAAATGTTAAATAAATAAATAAAAAATCAAAATGAATAATCAAATAAGCGTGAATTGAGAACTTGATAACATCTACATGAACCAGCTTGAACCAAGCTCAAGCAACCCCCGGGGCAATGGTGCGATGGTTAGGCCCTCCAATGGATAACCAAGGGATCTAAGGTTCGAATCTCAGCTACGGC
>JBBUKS010000042.1:9502227-9515987 GCA_038050645.1 Hedychium gardnerianum
GAGTAGGAGTCGGCGAAGGCTCCGAACCAAGTAAAACCAACCGTGTTCTTTCTTTTCCATTTTGCTTTTCTATTTTCTGCTGCATACTCTACGTTTTCGAATAATTTTTGAAATCGTGAAAAAGATAAGTTTTTTAAAACACGTGATTCACCCTCCCTCTC
This sequence comes from Hedychium gardnerianum, assembly GCA_038050645.1. Taxonomy (NCBI): domain Eukaryota; kingdom Viridiplantae; phylum Streptophyta; class Magnoliopsida; order Zingiberales; family Zingiberaceae; genus Hedychium; species Hedychium gardnerianum. The sequence continues at coordinate 9,502,389 of JBBUKS010000042.1, forward strand.
ACGTGCCCTCGATCCTACACCTACTCTCCCTCATGCACTGGTCACTGTTCGGACTAGTAAACTAGCTCTCGTGATTTATCTCTTTCGTGTTGATCCGGAAGCGTTGGGGGCGAGCGTTTTGCCTTTTGCCACCAAGATCACTATATTAGAGAAATCATAATAATGTGGTGTTGATTTCTAAGATTTAGGATTATTAGGGTGTTGATTTTCAAATATCAGTGCATCATCGTGTTAGAGAAATCAAAACGCTGTGGTGTTGATTTGTTCAGGACTATTGTGAAATTTTTTTTTGAAATGGCTTGAAGCTGAGATTAGGGGTGAGTAAAAATTCAGTTAAATCGAATAAATCATCGATTGAATTTAAAAATTCAGTTTGGTTATCTCGAAATTTCAATTAATTTAATTTAAATTTTTGATTATTTCTGTTCGATTTAAGTTTTAAAGTTCTTTTTTCAGTTAAACTAAAAAATCAAAATTTTAACCCGAACCAAACTTAAATCCCTACATAAACCCGAATCGGACTTAAATCTCCTCACTCGCCACTCGCGACTTTTCTCGACTCCCCTTTAGACTCTCGTCACTTAATCCCTCCTGACTTCCATCGCTCTCATCGCTGATCACCTGCGACTCCGCCAGTCCGCCCTGCTTATCCCTCTCTCTTCCCGTCGTCGAGCACCCGCGATTTCGCATCTCTGTCGGTCCGTCCTGCTCAGCCCTCCCTCCTCCTGTTGTTGAGCATCTCCGTCGGTTTGCACTGCTCAACCCTCCCTCCTCCCGTCACTGAGCACCTACGACTTCGCATCTTCGTTGATCCTCCCTGCTCAGCCCTCCCTCCTCCTGTCGCTCTCATCGCCGGCTTAAGTGCTCATTGCTCCCGAGGGTCGAGTCCCCTCATCCTCACGCCACAATAGCCAACAACCGTCATACAGTGTGGGTAAGTATAAAAGTTACGATACCTACTTACTCAATATTTTGAAATTAGTAATCTTTGCATTGATCTTATACTGACATATGAATTCCTTGTTGAACTAAAGTATTTAACCATGTCTAGATATCCTGATAAGTGTCATCATGCTTAGTCATAGTTGAGTTCCATATTTTTCAGTTTTAGTCAATTATATTTTAAATAGTATTTGTGCGTATGTGATTTGTGATCAATATTTGTCTGATATCAATGCAAAAAGATTTATCAAATATGGATGTTAATAATAGTTGTTGGATATTAGAATATGAAATTGATCCTTTAGTGGGAACAAAAATTACTGTAGATTATAGAGGAAAGGTAATCAAGAGAAAAATAATAAAACCAAGAAAGAAGTGAAGTATATGATCATTTCATAAAGTTTACTAATGATGCATCGGAGATGAAAGTCAAATACAAATATTGTGATAAAGAATTTTTTGTGATCCATACAAGAATGGAACAACAAGTTTGAGATCTCATATTACCTCATGCAAAAAAACACCCTCATGTTGAAACAACTCAAGCATAGTTAAGTTTACAACTAAGTCAAGAGAGGGTGAGGTGTGTCTGACTTTTTGAAAATTTGATCAAGATGTATCTTGAAAAGCATTAGCTAGAATGATCATAATGGATGAACTCCCTTTTAAATTTGTAGAAAAAGAAGGATTTAAAACATTTATGGCTATGGTATGTCCAAAGTTTTGAATTTCTTCAAGATGGATGATTGCACGTGATTGTGTTGAATTATATACAGTTGAAAGGGAAAATTTTATTGCATAATTTAACACAAAGAGTTTGTTTGACAATTGATACAAGGACATCGATTTAAAGAATCGACTATATGTGTCTAACAATTCATTTTATTGATACAAATTGGAATTTACATAAAAGAATTCTCAATTTTTGTCCAATTACAAATCATAAAGGCGAGACTATTAGTTTAACCATTGAAAATTGCTTAAGGGGTTGGGGAGTTAACAAAATTTTCATTATTATAGTTGATAATGCAAGTTCAAATGATGTTGTTATCAATAGTTTAAGAAAAAAAAAGACTAATTAGGATTCCACTATTTTGAAGGGAGAATATATTTATATGAGATGTGTGGCTCATATAGTCAATTTGATTGTTGCTGATAGCTTAAAAAATATAAATCAATCTGTGATGAATGTTAGGAATGCATCATTAGTAAATTTTCTTGATGTTGAATACAATTCAAAAATTTGAAGAGCTTTTGATAAGTTTGATGAACAAGATCCATGTTTTAAATTAGATATTCAAAATACAGAATGACATGTTGTTTTGAATGAGAATAAAGAGATGATACTTGAATCTAGTGGCATAGCCACGTGAATAGGAGGGGGTGTGACTGCACCCCCTAGCATTTAATATATATATATATATATATATATATATATTTGAAAGTTCTTACAACCATTTTGACCGATCGATTCATCACCGTTCGTTATCGAAAAATTTAAATTGATAATACATTTGAAAATCCCATGACCTAACCTATCCATTAATACTACTTTTATAAGAAAATATCGTGACTTGGAATGTCAAGTATTGAATTTTAAAAATAAAATATATAATAATAAACGGATGAACTAAATCGTAGCATACAAAGTGATGACGCTAAATTAAAATTGGATCGAGTTCGAAATAAATCCAACGGGTAGGTATGGAGATAAGAATTACATTGGTTCAAACTGGGATTGATTTGGAGTTGATTTGATCAAAATATAGTCGAACTAAGTTTAAGATTTAAACGGGTTCGATTGATTTAAAATGAATTAAATTAAGGATTAAGGTTGAAATTTTCTAATTTAAGTTCATTTTCATCTTTTTAAATTCAAAATTTAGACTTTGGATTGAGAAAATCAACCTACATTAATGTTTGAAAATTTTAAAAAATTGCTCCTCTTGGTCGAAAACCGCTCATCCTGGTCGATAATCCTGGCTATGCCACTGCTTGAATCAGATGGTAAAACTAAAAGACAATTGAAGACTTTTGATGGGAAGCCAATAAGTGCAGATTGGAATAATATTAAACTTTTTACATCTTTACTGTAAGTTTTTTATGAGCTAACATTAAAAGTTTCAAGATTTTTATATATCACATCCAAGACTTTTGCACACAAGATTAGTTATATTCATACCATCTTGAAGGAGTGACAAGAAAGTGATGATCTTGAAGTGTATTCAATGGGAATTAGAATGAAAAATAAATTTGACAAGTATTAGGGAGATCCTGAGAAAATGAATAAGTTGCGGTCGTGCTTGATCCAAGGCATAAATTGGATTTCGCAGAATTTATGTTGATTGAATTATATGGAGATGAGAAGAGTGCAAGAGTATGAAAGATAATAAAAGATACTTTATTTGCTTTGTACAAGAATTATAAGAAAAAAATGGAGCCTCAATGTTATACTTCAAGAGTTCTATCTCTTTCAGAATCAATTGACATTGACAATACTTCAAAAAATATGAGTGATTTGAAAAGACAATCAATCTTTACGAAGTATAAGAAACAAAAGGCATAAGTTTTTGATGATGACAATATGTCAGAATTAGATAAGTATTTTAATGAAATAGTTAAAAAGTATTGTGATACTTTTGATATTTTGGGTGATTGAAGCAAAATTGTCACATATTTCTTATACTTGTTCAATGTATTAGCTATTCTGATATCAACAGTTGCTTCAAAATCCGCTTTCAGTACTAGTGGTCGGATATTTGATTATTTTAGGAATTTATTAAATCCTAGGATGGTAAAAAGTCTTATTTGTACTCAATATTAACTTCTAGTTAAGTTTGAAACCACTAAGTATTGACGGAATTTTAGAGGATATGGAAAAACTTGAAAGCGATAAGTTTTTATTTTTAAGAAAAATATAATTAAATTTTTATTTATAATTATAAACTTATAAAGTATTTATTTAACTTGTATTTTTATCAAAATTTTTAAAAATTATAATGGGCTCGTTTTCTTCGATAACACCAGTGACATAATACTCAATGATATATTTAAATATTATATTTTATTTAAATTGACCTCCATACTAATAACATGAAGTTATCCGACGATGTAAATGTCCGTTGTCAATTGTTGTTACCTTGTTTAATAAACATGTGATGGTGAATGTTGATCTTATGCGGTTTGATTTATATAATGCAAGTTGATTTGGAAAGGATTGCTAAGGACACATGGCTATGATGGGGGTTGACCTTGCTGCTCTCCGGTGTATACGTGAAAGCTGCTCTCCAAATGATGAATTTGTTATCTTGATGTAACCAAACGATTGTGTGAAGTTTCTTATATGTTTCAGACAAGTAGATCTGTTAGTGGATAACATTTAAAAGTCTGCTTAAAACCTTTTGTGCTTATTGTCAGCAATTTTTGAGACAAACAAAATCACTATGTAGTATTTTCTTGTTCATAGTTTTCTCTAGAGTTGTCTCTTCCGTGACTACTCAATTATGTGATTATGTCATGGATATGAAATCTAAATCAGTTGATACTAGCAATGCTCAATAAGTTGTTCTTAATACATCTTTTATGTGTCACGGGGAAAATTGCAATAAGATCCTGCTAATCTTGCTGATGACAACAGAAGCAATCAATAAAATGACATGGATTGTTATTGTTTGAACTTTTTCCTTGGGAGTTGCTCAGATTGTTTCAAATTTTGAGATGTGACATATAACGATTTTGTATAGCTCCAAGTGATGCAATTTGATGACAGGAAATGTGCTGCTTTCTCACAAGATACATTGAGATTATCCTCAAAAAAATGCAAGAAAAACATAAAAGACACAAAAGTAATATGTTGCTCATCTCTATTCTTGGACTCCCTCAACTTTGCATGATTTAGCAAGTGTCACCAGTGCACAAACACCACCAGCAACCACAATCTCCAAGCTGCACTTGTCATCGACAGCCAGATTTGCAAGTGCACAACAGCTCGTTCCTAATTTGAGAACATGTGTACTTAAGTAGTTTCTTAATAATTGTCTTTATGTTAAACTGGCAATAGACCAGATAAATGAAGCATACTAGAACTCCATCTGCTCCAGATTGCCACTTTACAATAAGATCCGCTAGGGCTTTAACTCCTGCAACTTCAGCAATAGCTGCCTGAAATCAAAACAACAATTGCTACTAAATAAGCCAACCGCGGAAGACACTAAATGCCATTTACTCCTTCTCAACCTACCATTGCGTTCTTCAGTTCCTTTAGCTCAACCAGTTGCCACCATTTGTCAGAGATTCGGAAATTTTGGATGATCTCCTATGATTGTTTAAAAAGTTTGGTCAATTTGGTTAATTCAGTTAAAAACCAAATTAATTAATATTTTATCGGTTTAATTTTTATTAGAAAATTCAATCAGTTCAATTAGTTAAAAAAATTTAATTTATTCGGTTAAGTTTAATTCGATTCGATTTTAATCGAATACTTAGTTCTAGCTGTGACTTTAGGGTATGATGGGACTGAGTGGAAATCCACTAGACTTGGGTTGGGCTCAATTATAGATGGCTAAGGCTATCAATATATTTTGGCTGAAACTCATTGATGAACTTAATAAATTTTAAAATTTGGACATGGAGTGAAAGAGAGGAGTATAAAGAAGGTATAAATGGTGTGCTAACCTACTTCTTAGCCTCCTGCAAAAAGTTATGGGTTTGTGTCAATTGATATGCAAATTAAATTTTTGAAAACATATTGTGTACAACTAGGAAGGCCTTGAATTTGAGACTTTAGGGCATGATGAGACTAGGGGTGTCAATTTGGATGGGTCAAGTGGGTTCGAGTCGGGTTGAAGTAAGGATATTACAAAAAATTCCCAACTCAATCCAAACAAACCTAAAAACTATAACTCGAATCTGAACTTAGACCAACTTGAATAACCTAACCAATCCGATCTGATTTTTTATTATGCGATATTATTATTTTATTCTTTAACAAAATAATTAAATAAAAATTTAAAACATAATAATAATATTTTAATTATATTTAAACATATAATAACAAACATTGTCTCGTCTAAGTATGATAATTATATTTTATGGGTTTAAATATTTAAATTTAAAAGTTTAATTATCTAAACTATTAATTACTCCATAAAATAAATAATTATTTAGAAAATTCAAATCTTTCATACAAAATATATTACATGATGAAAATTTATGATATCAATATAAAATCAAAAAGTCTTCAAGCATCACAAAATAACTTTCAAGTTTCAAGCTCGACTTCTCTATCCTAAATTCAGGTCAACCCGAACTCAACCCCAAAAAAATTTTGGGGTCAGATTTTGGGTCCAACCTGATCTGACCCGAACCCTAATACCCCCAACTCTAACCCGATATTTTTTATGTTGACTCGACTCGAGTTGAATTGGTGAGTTGGGTTAATTTTTGAGACCCCTAGGTGAGACTGAGGAGTATTGTAGAAACCTACAAGACTTGGATTGAGTCTAATCAGAGCTAGCCAATGTCATTATTGAGTTTTGACACAAACTCATTGATATACCTACAAGATTTGAAATTTTGAAACCTGAACATGGAATGAAAGAGGGGAGTGTAGAGAATGTAGAGATGATATATAATCCTAATTCTAAGCCTTCTGCATGAAATTATGAATCCATGACAATTAACATGCATACATAATTATGGAAAACAAGTTGTGCATGACTAAGAAGGCTTAAAGCTGAGAACTTAGGGCATGGTGAGACTGAGGAGCACTGTAGAAATCTACATGACTTGGATTGGGGTCCAATCAGAGCTGATTAAGGTCATCAATGGATTTTGTCCAAAATTCATTTATGGACCTAAAGGATTTGGAATTTTAAAACCTGAAAATGGAGTGAAAGAGGGAGAGAAGGTAGACATAGTGTTCAACATTGATTTTGAGCCTCCTATGTTAAGTTATGGGTATGTGTCAATTGACATGCAGATAGAATTATGGAAAGCAGACTTGTACACAACTAAGAAAGGCTTCAAACTGAGAACTTAGGGCATAGTGAGATTGAGGAGTACTTAGAAACCTACAAGACTTGGTTTGAGTTCAATCAGAGTTGGCTAAATCATCAATGAATTTTGGTCGAAACTTATTGATGGACCTAAAGAATTTAAAATTCTGAAACCTGAACATAGAGTGGAAGAGGGGAGGGTAGAGAAGGTAGAGATCATGTGCAACCGTGATTATTAGCCTCCTATATGAAGTTATAAGTCTGTGCTAATTGACACAAAAGCTGAAGGATCAGGACCATTGCAGTGTTGTTGTCTAAAGATTCATACCACTGTGTCAAAGAAATCACAACACAGTGATGCTCATTTTGAAGGCAGAATTATGTACTGATTTTCAAAAATTAACATCAATTTATCGGAGAAATCACAATATTAGTATTGTTTTGAAAGATCAGAACATGTATGATATTGTTTCGAAGGATTAGGATTATTTTGGTGTTGGTTTTCATATATCAACACCATTGTGTTGAGAAATTAGAATACTGTAGTGCTGATTTCTAAGGTTTAGGGTCATTATGGTGTTGATTTTGAAAGATTAGAACTTGCATGGTGTTGTTGTTCAAAGATCAAAATCAATGTGTTGGACACATTACAGCACAATGTTATTGGTTTTGAAGGATCAAAATCATTATGAATTTGTTGTTTAAAGATCAACACTACATTGTCTTAGAGAAATCATAATATCACGGTGCTGATTTCTTAGATTTAGGATCATTTTGATGTTGATTTTCACAGATGAATAGTAAGATGATGATGTCTTGAGGAAATAAGCACAAAAGGTGGTGATGCTTTAACTAAAGTGATACCAAGGTGATGATGTTTTAACTAAGCAGCATAAAAGTATTTTTTTTTAATTTTTTGTTATTTAATTTTTCTTTTAAAAATTTTCTTTTATTTTTTCTCTTATAATTTTCATTTTTTACTTTTATTAACGTCTTTTTAATTTTATAATTTTATTAACTATTTTTATTTTTATTTTTATTTTTTATTTTTATTAAAATTCTAATTAAAAAAAATATGGATAAATTCAGAAATCATTATGAGTTTAATGACGTATTTTTTTTAAAAAAATTGAGTTTTTAAGTTATCAATAACTTTTTGATTTGGTTTAGTTCAATTTGATTTGTTTTAGTTTAATTCAATTTATAATAAAGAAAATAGTTTTTCACTTTAATTTAAAATTAAAAGACGGGAAGGATATTTTTGGAATTAGTGTCTCCTTTGAGAAATATGAAAGTATGATATATCTTTTAAGAATTTTAAAATTTTAAGTGGGTGTTAAAAATTTCTCATAACTTTTATTTTAACTAAGTGTGTAGATTTGATTTTGCATATCATTAGACCTTTTAACATCCCGTCAAACTTGTATATAAAAAGGAGTTTTTACATGGATAGCTGAAGCTGAGTTGATACTTGGAATAAAATTATTTAATTGAATAAAAATTAATTTTTATGGGGTTCAATTTTCTAAGGATTAAATGTTCTCTCATCTATAAAACCGTTCAATATCATAATTTATTTTTCTTCGTCTCATTGTGACGTTGATGATGAGAAACATTTGGAATTTGGAATAAGTAAAATCACAAATTGGTTCATTGTATATACAAAAGGATATTATTTTGACCGATGCAATTAGTTAGCATGTAAGAAAACATTGAAAAGATGCAATTAATTAGCATGGGAGGAAAAGATTGAAAAAAACAACATAAGAGAATATTATAAAAATGACATATTTGTGATAATTGCAATTAATTAGCATGAAAGAGAAAGATTGAGAAAAAAAGCATAAGAGAAAATGCAACCTCTTGAGAACATATGTCGCACCTTGACTCTGTTGGTATTGAAAATATCATAATCGAATTTATATTTTAATATTATTAAATATTTAAATTAAGTCTTTATTATAATTTGATGAATTAATTATGTAGGATGTTTAACTTTGAAAGTTCTAATAGAAGAACTAGACCTGATATTAAGTAATGAAAATTAGACAGAAAGTATAGATGAGTTAAATGGATTTAATATCTAGCAAGATGAATTCGATAGGTTAGAGAGAATTCGATATCGAATTAGAAGGAAGTCTTGGCAGACCGATCCGATACTGAGCAACTAAAGTCCAAACAGATTTGAAGGACCCGATGTTTGACAAGTGAGTTAAGGTAAGCTCCTACAGGGAGTGATTCTTCTGAAAAGAAGAATAGTAAGGTCGTGTCTCAGATGAAAAAAATCTTAGGCGTTGATCCAACTCAAGAAACCAACATAAATTTTTAAGTCGAGATCAAGACAGTTCTAACTATCTTATCCATACATTATTATATGTTTCTAATTCTCCTTTTTAGGATCATTGTTTGTATACTTGTTGTGCTAACTTGGTCTTGCAATTTTTAAGTTGATCAAGCTTTCAGTTGACCTTCAGTCGACTAATCCAAGTGGTTGAGTATAGAGTTTCAAATCGCTGTAAAGAGGAAAAAAAGAGATCAGTTGACTGAACAGTGTATTTGGAAAGAATAGCTAGCCATGATCGGATCAACGCTGAGAAGGAAATATTGGAGATCAGTGGACTGATCAAGGGTTTAGTCAAGTGATCAACATGAATTCCGGGATCAATCAGATCAGATCATAGCAAACAAGGAAAGAAGCGAGGATCAATCACTTGATAAAATATCAGTCAACTAATAGGGTTCAGTCGACTGATCAATTTTCAGTCGATTGATCGAAGGCTATATAAACAGCCTCGAGGTCCGAGGCTCAGTATTAATTCTCTTCACTACTTCATCTCGCCACTACTATTGTTCATACAAGTCCTGCTCCTACAACATTGAAAGGCTTACCGACAACCAAGTTTCATCTCTATTTCTAGTTGTCGATATACTTTTATATATTGTACTTACATTTCTCTTAAAGGCGATAGTAGTGTTATTATACACCTCATGCTTTGTATGAGTTTTGCTTTTCTCCGGAAGAGTTTGGAGAAGAGAGCTATAGTGATTGTCCATCGAAAGCAGTTACGGATCGCGGACCTTGGAGTAGTAGTTGTTGGACTACGAATCAAGTAAAAAGAAACTTGTGTTTGTCTTCTTTCTATTCCGCTGCACTTTGATTTAAAGTAAAGAAAAGATTTTAAAATGATTGAGATTCACCCCTTGCTCTCAACACCTTCGATGCTACAATTGGTATCAAAGCTGGTTTACTCTAAAATAGCTTAACAAATTTTTGAGCTTTTTAAAATCTTGTCTACATTCTTTGAAAAAGTTTTCTTTTCATTCTTTTTCTATAGCATTATTATTTTTTCCATTACTCTACTAATCCCAAGATAAAATCTTGGAAATTCCTTCTCTGTTTATGTATTTTTACAAGAATGTCAATGTCTCACCAAGAGGGATATAGCACTGTCCGTTCTCCACTATTCAATGGAAAAGACTTCAGTTATTGGAAATGGAGGATGGAGTGTTTCCTAAAATCCGATATCGATATGTGGTTCACAATCATAGAAGGATACATAACTCACCACCAACCGAATACGAAAAACCACTAGATCCAAAAAAGTGGAGTCCCGAAATGAAGAAAAATGTCCAAATCAACTACAAGGCGATGAACACCCTCCAATGCGGTCTAACAAAGGAGGAGCTCAACTAAGTTGATCCATTCGAGAACTCTAAAGAACTTTGAGATTGACTAGTCAAGTTGCACGAATAAATTGATGATTCAAAGGTAACTAAATGAGATTTACTTCTAAATCAATTATTTAATATTAAAATATTGCATGGAGAAATCATGACTTAACTACACGTAAGAATAAAAGACATCATCAACGGACTCCACCTCATCGACCACCAACTCAAAATCATGATGTAATAAGGTACGCGCTAAATTCTTTCCCATGAAATGCACCGTGGGCATCTATAGTAGATGCCTATAAAGTTTCAAAAGACCTTTCCATTATTAAATTAGATGAGTTATTTTGTGAATTAGAGTTACATGAGTAGACTAACTTTAGTCAAACCGAGAAGGGTATAACTTTGTATGCAAGTCAAAATAAAAACAAGGAGACTAAGTTCAAGTCCCGACCAAAACAAGAATCTGAGAACGAGTCAGACTCATATTCGAACAACGAAGAGGAGATAATAAACATGGTCTGAAAGATGTTTACTAAAAAGAAATTCACCAAAAGGAATATGAAGAAAGTACAAAACAACTCAAACACACTAAAATTAGAGGTAATATGCTAAAAAAGAGTCACTACAAGCATGAGTGCCCTAACCTAAAGGAGGAGAAACCCAAGTCTTCAAGAAGAAGCACTCAAGGCCACTTAGGACGAATCATCTTCAGAAGAGTCGGATGCAAAGGAACCGAAGCAGTCAAGCCCCCTGGCACTTATGGCAAGGAACGAGGATTCCGAGTATGAGTCCGAGTCCAAAGTACGAGTACGAGTCCGATTTCGAGTCCGAGAGAAGCACGAGTCCATATCCATTTTAGAAGGACTAGATGAGATAACCACTCCTTCAGAATATAGAATGCTCAGAATAATTAAATGCTTGTTTAAAAAATTGACTAAATTTGAGGATCAGATTAACTCACTAGTTAAGGAAGTTAACCACCTTAAGGAGCAAGTCAACTTAAATCCCTCAACTAACCATGTTTAAGATGGAACTTCAACTCAAGTTGCAAAACTTGAGGAAGAAAATTCCACTTTATCAAATGGGGAGGGAGGGGGGGGGCACAAGAAAATGTTGAAAAAGTTTAACTTGGGCTCCAAATGTTTAAATATGATACTTGGGTCCCAACGAGCTGTGTACAATAAATATGAACTCGGATACAAAGCAAACACAACAAACAAGTCTTATTTGTCTTTGCTTAGTCAAAATATTAGAAACCAAGTCCAAGCATGGGTCCCTAATGTAGGATCGAGTGCACGTGAGAGGGGGATGAATCACGTGTTTAAAAATCTTTCTTTTCTCAATTTTGAAAATCTCGTTGAAGATTTGAGAGCGCAACGGAAAAACGAATATAATCAAAACACACAGAGAGAAAACAGAGCACACGGTCGGTTTACTTGGTTTGCAGCCCCAGTAAACTACTACTCCAAGGCCCACGCCCCCTTGGGATGTTTCCAACTGGCAATTCACTAATTCTCTTCTGAAAAATCTCCGAAAGAGTAATCGAGAACAAAATAAGAAATAAAAGAGTGTAACAAGTCTATACTTCTCTTATGCAGAGGTAATAATGAATAAATAATAATAAAAAAATCATTACCTAACTAAAATACTGCTGCCGGTGATGACTTATCATTAGTTCGGTGCAGCAGGGTCACAGTACAATAATAGTAGGCGCTCGGAATATCAGTATGAGGTGAAAATCGGGTTTGGAAGCAATGCACAAAGCTGCTAGTCGAATAGTTCTTTTATAATTCATTGGGGGCGCCTCCAACGCTCCGGGGTGCCTCCATTGAGGCTTATCGGATTCGAGATAGTCGCTGCTTATCCACTCTAAGGTGCCTCCAAGCACTCCAGGGCGCCTCCAGCGGTTCTGCGCGTCAACATTGCTTATCCAGGCGCTAAGGCGCCCCTAGCCATCTGAGGCGCCTCCAGCGCCTCCAGCGCTGAAGCACCTTCAGCACTCCGAGGCACCTCCAACGCCTCCAGCGCTGAGGCGGCCCCAGCCGTCTAAGGCGCCTCCAATGCCTCCAGTGCTGAGGCGCCCCCAGCCATCTGAGGTGCCTCCAGCGCCTCTGTGTTGAGGTGCTTCCATCCCACCGAGACTTTAACTCCTGCAAAATATGTTAGTACAAAAATACCCGCGGCAAAGGAGTTAGCATAAATAATACATGTAAGTTTGAATTAAATCATGTCTTACCATGACCAAGATTTAATTATGGTCTCAACTTAGAGTTCTACTTTGGACCTAAGTTGGACTAGCGCCTAAGTCCCTACCGGGGACTCGTTCTCATTGGATTTGCTCCTCCAATTTTTTTACCTTACTTATCATTTGCCGAGTAACCTCCTTGACGTCTGATCTCCGACTCACTAGGTCTTCCTTCCAGAATTGCACATCCATACTTCAATCAATCGTCTGGTCCTCCCTGACCCGACTAAACTTCTCGCAAACTGTCTGGTCTTCTCTGACCCAGCTGGACTTTCTATCAGAATCGCATATCTGGACTTCAGCCTAGTGTCTAGCCCTCTAGATCTGTCAAGTTAGTTAACCCTGCACACTTTGCTCAACTTGTTAAACAATAACAGTCTAACTTTAACCTATTGTCATATATCAAAACCTAGGGTTAGACTATTAGTACAAATTACACCAACACCTAAAGCATGTTTACTTAACCAAAATGGACCAAACCAATATTGGATCCCCAAGGATCAAATCCATTTCCTAGATAGACCATATCAAGATTATGATTCAGGGGAAGCCAATAGAAAACTATTTACTCTTGTTAAATTAATTAAATTACTGTTTTAAATATGCATGCTTAGTTTTATTTTTACTTAAGTTAGAATGGTTAGTTACAAAAGGTTTAATCAATCTTGACAACATAGCATCAGAATGGATTGGGATGATAGTAGGCTAAGGAAACTTTGTCGAAGGCATGTCTAGGTTGAA
>JBBUKS010000042.1:9536720-9547975 GCA_038050645.1 Hedychium gardnerianum
ACTGGAATCTCAAATTAATCATAAGAGCATGATAAGATCAACTTCTAACAACAATCAATCAACATAATCCACCAATCCAACTAAATTCATCTGGTAATAGATTCAATGACAACCTCAACCCTAACTTTCATTAACTGTATGAACCCTAGAATTTAGGTCCAAAATATATATATAAACCCAAATGTCAACACAACTACATCAATCTAACATCAAATTACTGAAATGAAGAGAGATCCATTACCAATTGGTTCTTGCGGAAGGTGGCTACTAGCAATGGCTGGAATGGTCGGAATAGTAGCAACAGTGTCGACAATGGCCTAATTCTGTGGTTGGAAGCATGGCAATGTGGTGTACTGGTCGGAACATGTCTAATATGGCTGAAGCAGTGGTGGTTGGAAGCAATAGAAGCACAAGGAGGAAGCGGCCCCGTCGCAGTCAAGGCAAAACATGTTGCACTCGCTATAGGGCGCCTCCGGGTGTAGAGCGCAAGCGACGAAGAAATTCGTGGAGAGCAGGGGCTCCAGCCACGGCGACACCAATGCCGCCGCCACCCGCCTCATCATCATCGTTGCTCCACCAGCCTGATGCCCTAGACGCTCTTCGTCCACCCTTTGCCCTAGATGCCCATGTCTGTTCCTTCCTCCATGAGAAGAACGAGTCGAGGATAGTTTTAGGAATATTTTTCTCTTAACCCCGAAATCATTAAAAAACCATCAATTTAAGCAATAATACCATTCCAAACTTTGATGACATTTGCTGATAGGCAAGAGTAATTGATTACTTGGGAATCATTTATTACTTAAACCAAACAAGTTAAACAATATAACTTTAGTTTGAAAACTAAAGTTATCAATGATTATCCTCAACCAAACGCACTTGAGAGTTTGTCTAAGCTTACTACGTTCTACATATCTCTAACATTTGAAATAAATTAGAATATTTTGATTTTTATTCTATAATTTCTTTTTCTTATTAATTATTTTAGATTCTTCCCAGCTATATAATGAATTGTTGAGTGTGATACACATAGAAAAAATTATTGGAAGATTATATATATATAATTTAATTCCTAAACCATAAAGATAAAAATTTATTTGCTTAACTCTGTGCTAAAAATAATAAATAATAAATAAATAAATAAACTTGTGCAAAGTGATCCAGGCGACTGGATCACGGTGGCGAACGGACAGTCGGGCAACGATATATATATATATATATACAGAAATAATATCATGTACATCCTTATATGAGTGACCATGGGTGACATCTGACGTGAGCACTTAACGGAGATTAAAATAACTTTTCCGCTCTCATTTGCATGCAACAACTTTTCTCTCTTTTCTCTTAAATTAAAATAAAATTCTCTCTTTTCTCCCTTTTAATTGCATGCAACAACTACTAGGGTGCTGATTTTTAAAAGCTAGCACCACATCTTATTTACACCAGCTACCGCTGTAGTGTTGATTTTTAAAAACCAACACCACAACGATGGCCCACGATAAGCGACCACATTAATGTTATTTTTTAAAAACACACTAAGGTAGTTCTAATTTCTAGAAATTAACACCAAGGTATGAAGGTGGTGCTAGTATTAGAAATTAGCACCACCTTAGTATTGATTTTTAGAAACCGGCATCATCTTAGTGCTAATTTCTAGAAATCAACACCAAGACACGAAGGTGGTGTTGGTATTAAAAATCAGCATCACATTGGTGTTGGTTTTTAAAAATCAATACTAAAGTGGTGCTGATTTTTAAAAAATAGCACCAAAATGTTCCAGAAATCAGTACCACCTTGAAGCTGATTTTTAAAAATTAATACTAAAGTGTCCAAGTTAAAAGTTATAACTTTTGAAAGTTTGCTACACAATTGTAGCAGTTATACATAGTTGCTACAACTGTGTAGCAGCTACAAAATCGTAATTGTTACAATATGAAAAATAATTATAGTTGTAGAAGTTACGGGTTCGTAGCTGCTACAACTGTGTAGTTGCTACTATAGTAAACTTTCAAAAATCATAACTTTTGATTCAGATATCAGAAAAGACGATTTTTTTTTTTGAATTATAGATCTCTGAACGAGTTTCGATTAAAAAAAAAATAATCTCATTCTGATATTAAAGTCAAAAGTTATGACATTAAAAATTTACTATATAATTGTAGCAACTACACAGTTGTAGCAACTATGATTTCGTAGCTGCTACAACTGTATAGCAACTATGAAATTGTAGTTGCTATAACATAAAAAATAATTATAGTTATAACAGCTACGAAATCGTAACTGCTATAATAAAAGATAATACATGTGTCAGATGCATGCATTGTTAGAGAAAGACGATGCATGCATACTGTATTGGAGGGATAGCGATGATTGATATAATTAAGCTGTGGTGTTGATTTTTAAAAACTAATACCATAATAGTTGTTACAAGTAATCAAAGGACAAAAAAGAGAAAATTATATTTTAATTAAAAAAATATATTTATTTTAATTCACATCAAATGTTCATATCGAATGTCACCTATAATTGATGTACGGGGTATAAAAAAATTACTTTTAAATTTTGTAGGTTAAAAAATTCATACGTTAGTGTCAAGATTTTTTAATAACTTTATGGTTTGATTAAAAAAACAAAAATTGATGATACATCATCATGTTTTTTTATTTTATGAAAGATTTGTTTTTAATGAAAATCAACATGTTGATATAGACTTTGGAGGTGCCGGGTATACGCTCAATTTGATTCAGCGGATGGATTGCTAAATCCTTCCGTTGGTTATTTTATCCCAAGTATTGTGGTGAAATAAACATGAGAAAGCTTTAGCGTGGAAAATTTTCCTCAATTTTCAAATCCGTCCTCCCCTAAATAAACAGGGCATTAGAGAGCTAGACATTTATTACGGAGCATGTGGCAGGTCTACAGTCATCTTGTTCATTCAAATTGCTTTCAGTGAGGTACACCTCAATAGCTCCTCCTTAAGTGCCGCTAGGTTCATATAGGAACTGCCGGAATCTTCCTGTACAGCCGCCGCTATCGCCCTCGAAGCGTCCTTCGCCTTCTCCTTCCGCTCTCTCCTCACCTCGCCCACCGACTGCATCACCACCCGTGCCAGCTCCGTTGGGTCTGGTGCCGGTTCTCCGCCCTCGTACGCCACCGTTCCCATCCCGAGCTCCTCCCTCAACAGCCTCGCGTTGGTATACTGGTCGGCGCTAATCGGCCACGTCAGCACGGGCACTCCCGCCGCCACCGCCTCCAGCACCGAGTTCCAGCCGCAGTGGCTCAGGAACGCGCCCACCGCCGGGTGGCCCAGGATCGCGGTCTGCGGGACCCAACTCCGGAGCACCCGCCCTCGGCCTGCCACCCGCTCCTCGAATCCCTCTGGGATCGACGTCTCCTCCACGCCCTTCGCCGCCCACAAGAACCGCGCTCCGCTCTTCTCCAGTCCCGCCGCGAGCGCCGCCACCTGCGCCGGCGGCAGCACTGCCAGGCTTCCGAAGGCGACGTACACCACCGAGGCCTCGATGCAACCGTCGAGCCACGCAAACAACTCCTCCGCCGCGGGGTCTCGCTTGGTGGTGGCGCTGCCACCGATCAGGGAAAGGGGCCCCACCGCCCACACCCGCTCGTGGCCCAAGTCGTCGCGAAGATGATCCAGATAGGGTTTCTCGAGCTCGGAGAATGTGTTTATCACGAAGGCCCAGCTGTTAATGTTGCCCAAAAATCCAGCCCTAACGAACTCCGACAGGGAATCGCCCTGCTCGAAGACCTTGAAGAGAGTGGGAAGCTGCCGCCAGGGGTAAAGAGGCGATCTTGGGACAGAGGGGAAGGGGATGAGCTCCTCGGCGTCGTCAAAATTGATTCTTTGCGGCAGTCTCCGCCAAAGCGAGTGCTGGACGGCGAGGGCGGCAGCTCCAGAGGGACTGAAGACGAGGCGTGGAACACCGAGATCGTCCGCAAGCCGATGGGTCCATCCGAGGAAGAAGTCGGAGAGGACGGCGGAGACAGGGAGGTGGGCCGCCGCTTCCTCGGCCCATCGAAGGATGGGGCCGTGGAGGCCACCGAGGGCGCGCAGCAAGGTGTTGACGTGGGGGAAGCGAAGGCCTTGGGCGTCCTCGACGCCGGGAGGGAGATCGGAGTCACCGGGGAAGGGGAGGACGAGGGGGGAGACGGCGGGGGCACGAGAGAGCAGCGGGGAGAGGCAGGGGAGGTTCTTGGGAGTGACGACGACCGTCACGGCGAAGCCGAAGCGGGCGGAGAGGAAATACGCGAGGTCGAGGAGCGGGAGCATGTGGCTTGGGGCCGGGAAAGGCACAACCAGGACATGATTTTGCGGCTCCGCTTCCGCCATTGACGCGATCCTGATCGTCTTCCTCGATCTCAAGACTTATAAAAAGTCTGGCAGAATTTTCAATATTATCCTGGAAGGCCAAAGCTTTAAAATTTAGATAATTTTTATTGACCGAGGTAAAACTTATTCATCAACACTATTGCAAATTAATTAGAAAAGCCAACCAATTAACTTATTTGAATTTAATAGCCCTTAAAACAACTCACATAGAATTATAATATATAATTCATGAACATTTAATCATTTTTACTCATATTTCATATTCACTCCTCATAATAAAAATATATATATTTTTAATAATCAAGTATTTAAATCTTATGAATCGATTAATCATGGATCTAATAGATTCGATCTCATAAAAAAAAAATTATCAATCATCAATATAAATTTGAAAACTTCAAAACGTAAATGATAGTTCACACATTGGCCCAACAATCCTAATGGTTCAAATAATGAATTTATTATGTTCCCGACTTTTGAATCTTATGTGTATGGAGAACTCTAAGGTGTACTTATAGTTAAGGCTGAGCAAACCGTTTAAATCGAACTGATCGAATCGATTAAATTAAAAATCGAACCGATCGATTGTTTTCCGAATCAACTGAATTGATCAAAATTTTCAAAAAAACTGACCGACCGAACTGATAAAACATCGATTAATTTGGTTTTCGATCGAAATAATCAAATATTTCGGTTTTGGTTTGGTTTGATTTCGATTTAGTTTGATTTAATTTGGTTTGATTCCGATTTAATATAGTTTAACTTATAATATCGATTTAATCGGTTTAACTAAATTTTAATTTTCAAAACTGAAATCGAACCGATATAACCGATGTTTTCAAAAAAAAAATGAACTTTTAAATTAATCGAATCAAAATTTTAAATTCAATTAATTCGAACGATTAATCCAATTTAATTAAACTTTTGCTTACCTCTGTAATAGGGGCATCATAACTTGGGGGTCATTTGAAAGGTATAGTTGATCGTAAGTGAGGGAGAGCACGGTCTTATTGGGCTGGGCCCAGCCTATAAAGAGTTGGTGATGCAGACAGGCCTAAAGGCCATGCCGAGCTGGAAAGTCCTACGCACTGTAGCTGCATATTATAATAATAATTATTATTTTAATTAATCATATCTCTGCTAATCTCTGCACGCATTACTTACTGTCCAAATCACTGCAAAGTTATGTGAAAAAGCAAAACCGCAAACAAATCCTAATGATATCGACATTTTACAAAACCATTATGCTTCTTTCAGGCGATTTGGGTTTCAGATTTTGTTCCAAGAGACAAAGTCACATGCCTTCTGTGGGCTCACTGTAGATTACAGTGACCTGCTGTTGCATGATCCAGCTGTCCAGTTCTTGTTGAGGTTAAATTTCTAGCCACTGCTGAGTGGACGAGGACAAAGGAGGATTCCCAGCAATTTCGGGGATCAATAATTCTCTCTCGATCGTAAGAAAGTCAAACGCTTTCAAGTTATGTGAGGTTTCAGTGTGTCTCGTTGACTCTCGTGGATCATGAAAGAACACTTTTTGCTACTTTTTGGTGAATAAAACAGAAACAATTTCGCTTCACATGCGTGCCAACAGTAGGCTACTTACAATAAGTTATTTCTATGACTCAAATAATTATAAAATTATACGATAATAATTTTATCATTTAGAATACTGAACATCATCCCTGCACACAAGGAAAAAAAACAGAAATGAAGCTTGTTGGAGATCACTGTCAGATGCTAAACTAAAGTTAGGTTGTCATGGTCACTGTTTTGTTATTCCTTCACACCTAATAAAACTTTTTTTCTTTTCACTTTCTTTTTCTAATAGATGAATAAATAAATAATTCCATCTTATCCATCCAAGAGAGCTAAGAATTCCCTGCACCTTCTTAATTTCCTCTAATTATCTCAGAGGAGATTGCGTTTGGATCAGATTATCTTCGACATTTAGTGCTTTACACATCGCGTAGCGAGTTGAAGAGGAATTTAGTATTGTCCCTTTCGCACATCTTAGATTACTTTAAGGACACTTGATGAATGGTTAAGAGCTCCTATATATGTATTTGTTAGATCAAAGGAATTTAAGTGTGATTGGCAAAAAAAATGTCTGATAGCCACAAGTTGGCTTTATGCTTTAAAGTGTGGGATATGCCATGGACCATATAGAGACAAGCAAAGGGCATGACATCAACATGCTCCTGCACTCTACAGCTAGCCCTGTTTGCTTTAGGTCAAGTAATGGTTGTCACTGTTGGCCAATTACCAAAGAGTTTAATGGCATCAGCACCATGAAGTTGGTGTGTTAGGAGGGTCCAGCTTCAGAGTTTCATCATGTTCTTTGTTCAGTGATGTGAAGGTTTATCCAAATTCTGATTATATTGTTCTTTATTGCTGTACATGTTTGGAGATGTTCTTAAAGGATGTAGAATGTCGATCTGGTGGCGAATCGAATAACAATTATCATGATGAGGTTTAGATTAGTTTGAGAGGGGAAAAAATGAAGTGAGCATCTAAATTTATAATCACTTAGTGAGTATGTATGATGTAACTATGAATGGTCTCTAGATTGAGAAAGAACTAAAGTGAATAGATGATGAATAGGGGCAGAAGCAGCTGAAATTTGAAGCCTAGTTGGATGCTCAAGTTGATGCGTTGATGCGGAGGTCTAACGATAAGGTAGAGAGGGGGAAAATATGCGGAGATTATTTTCATCATTATATCCGATCTATGGAGATCGCTTCCGTCGTAATCAGAAGGGGAGTCTTTAAGTAACGGTATAATTATTATTGGAGGTCGTGATTCGAATCATGAAAATAATCTCTTATAAAATACCTTATATTGATGAAAACTTCATGCAACGAACTATCTTTTTCCGTTGTTCTCAAAGATTTCACTAACCAACCAAGCCGTGTAGGAACTTGGGAATTCAACTTGGATGAAAACTCAGGATATGGGGTACTCCGACGCCTAGAGTGAGTGGATCTTTTCCTAACTAGATAAAAAAAAGAGAAGAAAATATATGAATTCCCTTGCTTTAAAAAAAAAAGTTTTTTTTTAAAAAAAAGGAATTCCACTATAAATTTCCCTCTCAATTTCCCAATCTTTCCTCCCTTCTCTTCAAGGACACACACTTTCCCTCCTCCAAATTCCTTCATGCAACAGATCATGGCGATGCATCCGCCGGAATTAACACCGGAGAACCTCTACCGCATCCCTTCTCCTTGGTCCGGCTTGTTCGGGCCGGACCAACTCCAGCCCACGCCGCCACCAACGGCACGGAGCTCCTCCTCCGGAGGCGAGCTGGGGGAGGACCGGCGGCGGCGGCGGATGCTCTCCAACCGGGAGTCCGCCCGGCGGTCGCGGATGCGGAAGCAGACGCACCTGGCGGAGCTGCGGTTGCTGGTCGGTCGCCTCCGGCTCCACAACCGGCAGATGCTCGACGAGCTGAACCGGGTGATGAGCGACCACCACCGGGTCGAGCTCGATAACCGGCGGCTCAGGGAGGCAGAGCTTGAGCTCCAGAGGCGGCTCGAGTGGTCGTCCATTGGATTCGTTTTCTAATATTAACGCCGGTAATCATGGAATTACGACTGATTTGAGCTGCCTGAACTTCATAGAATAAAATTAAAGAAACTTGTTCTAATTTTACGAATTATCATCATGTTTTTCAATTTCTCAGGAAGAACAATAGACAAATTGTTTTCCCAAGAATGTTATCTGTTAGGTAATTGAGAGTTATGATTCCTTTTAAAAAAAGATATACTCAGTTTCGGAGGCAAGTTATGCTTCCTTTTTTTTAAAATAATTAATTAGATCGGATAACGTCAGATTTAAGATGATCGATCCGATTCTATAAAAAAAATTTATCGATCACTAAGATAAATCGAAAAGAGTTAGATCTATCCAAATGATCAGTATTTTTAGATTCGTTTTTCACTAAATTTTTTTTTTCAATAATATATCGTAACTAAAATTCAAATCTTAAATCATTTAATTATTTATTGAACATCTAATCATTCTACTATTATCTCGAGGGGAGTTAAGATTCCTTTTAGAACTTTATAATTATACATCAAATACGTTATATATTTAAAAATCAGCTCAATTTAAAATTAATGGAAAAATGCTTATTTTCAGATTAAAATAAAAAATATATATGTTTGAGATAGAATAAATTACAACTCAAACATATTACATAACATATCATTTAATTAAATAAAAAATTCATAAAAAAACAAGATTATTTAATTAAATTATAGGGGACAGAAAAATTAATATTTTTTTAAAAAAACAAAAATAAAAATCAAAAGAACATTATTTTTTTTTAGAATATTACATGAGTATCTTTTTTATTTTTTTAATAAAAAGTGTCTCACCTCATGAGTCCCGATAAAATTATATAGCTGTCTCGAGTATATTATTCAATATTATTATTTTTTATCATACATATTAAATCCTTAATTAAAATAATTTTATATTATAGCAATTATGAAATCATAGTTGTTATCGTAGTTATAACAACTACAATTTTATAACTGATATAACATGAATATTATTGAATAAAATAAGCATATGTTGTAGCAGTTATGAAATCATAATTGTTACAACATGAATATTAGGTAAACAAATTAAGTTCATATTATTACAATTACGATTTCATAGCTACTACAATGTGAATTATTGCAACTAAGAAATTATAGCTGTTATAATGTGAATGTTGTTGAATAGATAACTGATGATACATGATCGAGTCTAGTCAACGCTCTCAAATTTTAACGGATCATAACTTTTGACTTAGGACTCGAAATCAGGTTCTGTCGGATCTCACGCGTGTAGAATTTCGAAATCTATATTTATTATCGGGGAACTTATAACCGCTAACTTTCGAGCTCAAATTTCATCGTTTATGCCCTTTTTGGAATCTCTTTGCTATTTTTAGTAATTTTTATTTTTATGATAATTAAAATATTTTTGGTATGTCGAACATTTATGTGTCAGAGTTTGTCTAATTAAGCATCATGTTTGGGTAAATCCCTTTATGATATGAATTTTTCTTTTCGAATAAGTTTTGTTTTCTTTCTTTACAAGATAGGAATTAAGATCTATAAATTAGGATTTCTTTTCTGTTTATATCATGGACTAGAGTATATATAAACATCTATTTAACTATTGAGGAATCATCCTCTAATTCTTAATGAAGTTTTTTAATTTGATTTTAGATGAATCATTCTTATTTTTTTCCTCAACTCCTCTTATTCATCAAGCTCATAAAATAATCATTATCTTATCTGACGTCAATAACTTCGCCCGATCAATTCAAAATTTAAAATTAATCTATCGAAAAATTAAAATCTATAGAACATTTTATTTCGATGTAATTTTATAAAGACATGGAGCGGGGCACATTTTGATTATAAAAAATGAAAATAAATGTCAATTGATTTATTTATTTTTTTTAAAAAGACCTTTCTTTCCGTATTTTCCAAAAAATAATGAGCATTGATAGCATACTTGGTTGGTTTTAAAAGTTTTAAAAGCATTTTTAACCAAAAAAGAAAAAGAAAAGTGAAATTTGATAGAGAAATTGATTTTTTTTAATAAAAAATAAATATGTATATCATCAAAACATATATATAAATATATAAGTAACCATAGATATCTCCTCATGTCATATCTAATGAATTATTAGATTTGAGAAGATATTTAAATACTATATAAATATGAAGTTCACATCTAAAGTCATCATCAAACATATTATAGTACTTTGTCGATCATCCATGATCATGGATGACTTGCAAGTGCCAATCATTCAGCCATCTTTTGGTGCATGCCATCATCATCTGAAAATCCACAGTATCTTCCGATGTGTAGTTCTCATTCATGTCATTTGTAACCACCATCTGATCGGCATCCCTAGTTGGTTGATATCTAGTATCAGATAAGGATGGGCTCCGGTGTCTCCTCCTGTCATATCCTCACCCATGTAGACGTCACCTAGGTCGTCCATGGTCCTCATCTAATCAATATTCAACGCTAGCTGACGAATGTCTAAAATCAACAAAGATGTGTTCCTATGTCTCCTCTTGCATATCACACAATGCCAACATGATTTTCAATCAATTGGTTATGTGATAAGTCAGCCTCACATAATTTTCAATAACATTAATAAATTACAAGTCAACATTTTTAAATTAATCTTGATTTGTTTTAAGAAAAATGTATATCAACTCAACTTCTTCTATAGTATTTCAATCTAAGATTTTTTTAAAAAAATATTTTATATTTTATTATCTATATATTTTTTAAAAAATTAATATTTTATTTTAAACAAAATAAACCGTCTTAATTGACCAGGTACAAGTTAATGGGTCCCACGGACCAGGCCAATACTATGTGTTGATATAATTATCTAGGTTGATCAAGTTAGAGATGACTCGAGTTTGAGTTTAGATGTTTGTTTAATATGTTAAGTGAAGTCAAATAGATCAAGGATTGACCAGAGACTTAAAAATAATATAAATCCTAATGGGATTAGACAAGAGAAAATCCTAATTGATATTAGGTAAGAGAAAGACCTAGTGATACTAGGTAAATGAAAGATCTAGTGGGACTAGGCAAATGAAAGACTTAGTTGAAAATTAGGTAGTGAAAGTCTTAGTGGGATTAGACATACATAAGTCCTAGTGAGACTAGGCAAAGGGAAGTCCTGGTTGGAAACCAGACAAATCTAGTTGGGAACTAGATGAAGTCCAAGGTGGATTACTTGGTAGCTAAACGCTTGACACAAGATGAAGTCCTAGTGGAACTAGGTTTAGTCCAAGGTGTGTTAACTGGGAGCTAAACACTTGACACAAGTGAAGTCCTAATGGGACTAAGCAAACCTAGTTGGGAACTAGGTTAAGTCCAA
>JBBUKS010000042.1:9548075-9565482 GCA_038050645.1 Hedychium gardnerianum
CCGGTCTGTTAGGGACGGAAATTTTCCGTCGCTAATCGGTCGCTACTGTTACTTAGCGACGGAAAAGTCCGTCGCTAAATGCTGAAATTTTGGTAGTGTTTAATGATTGAATTATAAATATATTATAGTTAATGATTGAATTATAAATATCTGATATTATTCTTTTCCCAAGGGGAAGTTTTTTTAAAAATAAAATGAGTTGAGATGAATGAAACGTTATTTTGATAAAAAAAAATATTCACTACAAAAAATAAAAAATGATATATTTATTTAATTCTGAAGATAGATTTGGTCTCATAAAATTTTTCTATCAATTATTAGAATAAATCGGAACGTGTTCATGACAAATGATTCAGAAATTCAGCATCTTTTAATTATATATTTTATTTAGAGGAAATTTTTTTATACATATATTATAATTATAAATTAAATCATAAATATTTAAATTATAATTTAAATATTCTATCACTATATCATAATCGAGGTCATTTTTATTCATTAAGGTTTTATTGAGCCGTGACTAGATGATATCCTCAAATATTATTTGACCCGATTAATCATTTTTTAGATGACACCCTTGAATCATTGATTCTCATGTAAAATACAAACGCTATAAGTTATTAGTTTTATTAACTCTTTGACTGTTATATACTCTTTTTGTATTCTTATCAATTATATACTGAAATAATAAGTTGGACGAAGATAAGGACATCTATTTTTATTTTTATTGAAAAAGTTAAAAGGATATATTTTTATATTTGTTATCAAAATAACGCGTCATCCATCTCAACTCATTTTATTTTTAAAAATACTTTTATTTTCAACGTTAACATGTACGGAATTATTGTTATTATGTAGTTGACTAATAAATGTTAAGTTGATTAATGATAAATTTATTATAATATGGTAGAAATTAATTTTCGATAGATGTATATTTTTAAGATATTTTTTTTTATTCTCTAATCACTTAGCGATCTATTTTAAATTAACTACGTAATTTATCTTTCTTCACATAATTTAAAGATGGACTATGAGGAACATATGAGATAAATATAATCACCTTTTGTTACAATAATTATAATAATTATAATCATGTAACTATTATGATTATATAATAGCTATGATCCTATATAACTACTACTGTATAACTACGATCTTGTAATAATATAATGTTGACTAGAAATGAAATGTCTATATTATAATAGCTACGATTTATATTTGTTAGAATATAATATTAACTAGATGGAGTGTCCATCTTGTAGCAATTATGACCGATAATTGTTACAATATAATATTATTAATATTGGGTTAAAATTTTATTAATCTATTTTAAGATGAGTTCAAGCGGATTGACCTGCTTGGGCTCGCAATTCACGCAGGTTGGCTCACGGGTTGAGAATCTTTTTTCTTCTAAATTTTAAAACTAAAGTGGAAAATTTAATAGACTCGTAGCCTTGATCTGCCCAATCCACAATCTAAACTTAAAATTTTCAATATTTTCTATATATTTTTATATTTTTATTATTTTTTGACTACTCGTGTACTGACCCGTCTTACTCGTAATCCGTCTTGGATTAAGAATTTTTCAACCCGTCAGGATGGTGGGTCGACCCGCCCACCCTACCATATGATAGTTTTTTGGAGGATGAGCCCATCCCACCATGAGTTAACTTATTTGACAATACTAATAACAGCTACAAATTATAGCTACTACTACAATAGTACAATGAGGTATTTTGAGAAATAAAAATGAGTTGAGGTGGGATGAGATACTATTTTGATAATAAATAAAAAATAATCTTTCATTTTGATTTTTGCCTTAAAATAGTAGAAAAAGTTGATTATATTTATTCCAATGTCTTTCACAATTTGTTCCTAAGTGATGTGAAAGAAGATAAATTATGGAATTAACTTATAATCGACTGCTAAAAGCTAAGGGATGAAAGGAATTTTTTTTTCTCAAAAATACATATCTGTCAAAAATTATTTTTTATCTTATTATAATAAATCTATCGGGACCAATTTTATCAAAAAGGTTCTATTGAGGGGCGACTAGATGACACTGTCAAATTATCGATACACAAGCCCAACCTATTTCTTCTCCATAGTATATGAGACATCCTATGTATCACATTTGAAAATCCATTATAATTATCCCTTCATTTGATGTAACAAACAAGTTTTTACAAAATTCAACTAATGATTTTTTTTCATCTCAAACAATAAATTATCACTCTTTCTAAAGATATAAATAAAATACTATATAAGAGTAAATTGGCAAGAGTTTGAGTTGAAACCTTCGACCATCGTTTAAGCTCTTAAAGTCTTTCGAGCACTTTGATTATAGAAGATCAAGAGTATTTTGTGAAGTCTAAGTCCCCAAAAGTTATCTAAGGGGTTTTAAAAAAAGACTCCAATAATGTAACTCGAAATACCTTAGTTAATCGATTGATCGAATCTCAAATCAAAACTTTCTATTTGCTTAAAATTTAATCCAATTTACTCTTAGTCAACTGAAATGTATCTAGTCGACTAGTACTAAGGTTGTCCCATTTTCACTTGCTTTATAGCCACCGAGCCTAGGTAAGGGCCTTAGAATGAGTCAATCGACAAAGTATGAGAGTATCCCACAGTGGACCTCACCCATTACTCAGACAATTACAACATCATATAAAGATATTACACTACTAAAGACAATGCACACACATATATATTCATTCTATAATTTGTCATAACTATCACGCATTCAAATCTTTAGCTCCTTAGTCCATTCCTCACCGAGTCTAATGTGGCAACATGATTGGAGCAACACCTCCATTTGAGCCTCCATCTTTTGTGTCCACAAGTAGGACTGTACTTGAGATTTTGATGACCTCAAAATAAAACTCTCGCATAACGTCTTATTATTATTTTAGTTATAAAAAAGGGTCCTTTATAAGTCATTCATAATTTATTATTATCATATTTTCAATATTTTTTTCTTTAACTATTTTATTATTGATATTATAATATTTATTAATATTTCTTATAATAAATATCTTTTTCCTTTTTTTTTGAGATTGAGATAAATATTTTAGAGTCATGATTATATACTATATATAAAAATATTTTAAAATAATGTATAAGAACTAAAAAAATAAGAATATATGTTCATCAAAAATTAATTTTGATGACCTAAATCAAGCTCCAAAAAAAACTCCCTTTTTATTGCTATTTTAGTTATAAAAATGGGCCTTTTATAAGTCATTCATAATTTATTATTATCATGTTTTCAATCTTTTTTTTCTTTACCTATTTTATTATTGATATTAAAATATTTATTAATGTATAAGAACTAAAAAAATAAGAATATATTTATAAGAAATAAATAAATAATAAGATGGAAAAGAGAAAAAATTTAAGGGATGATAAAAAAAAATCATTTATTAATTTTTAACTTTAATCAGTAGTTATACACGAACAATACCTTTCTTGAACAGGAACACTAAAATATTCTTTGGTCTAGTTTGGCCAACAAGAGAATATTAGTTCCGACAGTGAGCGATGTTAAATAACAATGCTTGCTGCGTTGAATAATAAGCAATAGTTTGAGTAAGGGGAGGGAGAAGGCTGAAGAGACTATTATAAAATTAAAAGAGACTATTCTAAATCGTTGTTATTGATGTGAAAAGAAAAATTACCGTTGTGAAGAGTGGAAATAAAAATTTACTGTCCTTGCGACTTGCTATTGGTGTATGAGAAATGAATAAAGTTGGTTGCCGTTGGTTGGCTAGAAAAAGAAAAAGAAAATAATAACATTGTTGTATCGTCGAAGAAGAATATAATAGAGGGAAGAAGGAATAAAATTAAGAGAGAAAAAGACGATATCATGAGGCTGTGCGTTAGTGTGTGAGGAGAGAAAAAGAAAAAGATATTTTTTTTTTCAAAAATATCCTATTTTATTTTAAACTAATTGAATTAATTTAACCCATTGATTCAGTCGTAACTTAATCAAATGAAGTCCAAATCAATTCTAATTTAAACTAATGTAATCTTTCTTTCCATGATGGATTTAGATTGGACCCAATATAATTTAAATTCTATATTTTATTTCGCATCCGACGATTCAATTTATTTATTTAATTTAAAATCTAATATTTAATATAATTTATAATAAATTGAGAATTCTAAATCTATCATACCAATATGATAAACTAATTTTTGAGCTCATCTGAAAAATGAGCATGAGGCGAGTGCTTCCTGGGTCTCGTCTCATATCCGAGCCTGTCCACAAGCTTCTCCATGAGCTCCAATGCACCAATTAGATCTTAGCTAGCTCTGAATCAATAAGTTTAAGCACTAACTCTCGATCTAAGACTCTAGCTCTTGAGTCCATTAAGCTTCTCCTCAAGCTTTAGTACACCTACTTAATCTAATTCTTCTACAACACGTTCCTTGTCACTTAAATCAAAGTCTTTGGCCTTTAAATACACTATTTTAATAGTCACTACGTGCGTTTAAAATTATAACAAACACAAAATTATATCATTAACATATCAAAATAATATAGATACACTCGATCATAAAATAAAAGTCATTTTCTCAATAATATATGTTTTATATTTGACAATCTGTTTATAATAAGCATAAATGATTTCAACAACCAACTAAATTGAGTTATATATTTAAGGTGACTTTTATTTTTTATTTTTTTTAATTTAAGGAGATTTATTAACTTAAATTTATAGATTTTATTTCTTCTCCTCATCATATGTTAAAATAACAGCAATTGTCCTCGGCACAATTGTACGCCAGTTAAATCTTTTAAGTGATTATTTAAATATTTAAAGACCAAATATCAGCTACAGCATATTATTTTTCTAAAATAGAATGATAATTTTAAAAAGTCATTTGAATGAATTTTATATTTTATAAATAATTTATTTTAATAATTGATGAATTTTTTTTATATAATCATCAATCAATCATTTTTAAAATTAATTAATTTAAATATTTAAATATTTAAATTAAAAATAAAAAAAAAATACAGGGCTATTTTAGCAATTCTCCTATTTTTATTCCTCGCGCTTGGTTCGCTAGAACCGCAGCCGCAGTCCTCACTCTCCTCCGCAGACGCTTCCCTCTTCCGATC
Source organism: Hedychium gardnerianum (assembly GCA_038050645.1). NCBI lineage: Eukaryota > Viridiplantae > Streptophyta > Magnoliopsida > Zingiberales > Zingiberaceae > Hedychium > Hedychium gardnerianum. The sequence goes on from JBBUKS010000042.1 coordinate 9,553,207, forward strand.
TCTGAACCGCAGCCGCGCTGCCGGCGGTCGCCGACTCCGTCTGCCGTCCAGGCAACTCTCCCACATTCAGTCCTCCCCTTTACCCCCCAGTTTAGCCCCTCTCGACGGCCGCCCTCCGCGTGCCATCGTATTCTCACCCGCAGGTCAGTCTTTCTCTCCGATATCGCAGGCCGTTCCTGCTCCTTGATCTCATAGAAGGATCGGTCTCACTTGCAGGCCAGTCTCTCTCTCACAACATCCAGTTTCCTCCAGCCGCTACAGCTTCAGCCCTATTCTCTCCGACGACGTAGTTCTCCTTCTTCAACTCCGTCGAAGCAGGATCAGGTGAAAAAAAATATTTTTGTTTTGTATTTAATTTCTGTTTTAGGTGTATGTATATTCTTTAAAACTTTTTAATCAAACATTTTATGATTTTTTGAAAGAAGGATCTTTTTTGGTTAAGATGCTTGGATTTCTAGATAAAAAAAATTCTTATGTTAATTAGATTTTTTACAGTGAAAAATGAATAGTTAGGTTTCTTATCTTTGCGAGTCGTTATGATTCTCGAGCTAAGTTTACCCTCTGTGTTTTGGTCTGTTCCATTTTTTTGCTCCATTTAATTGGTTACCAGTTTGTTCCGGTATCTGGAACCATCCAACTTGACATTTGATAGGATTGAATACCTGGCAGGTGCTCTATTTAAATAAACAGGAGGGTTCGGGTAATCTTTTACCAAATTTATCTAGGTATTTTGTGTGGATACCCTTCTAATTAAAAGGGGTCGAGTTCTGGTATTTTGGGAAGTTTTGTATACCCAACCCATTGTCTTTGGTGGCAACCCTCACCATGTGTCGGACCCTTTTGTAGTTCTTTTCCCTTCTTATAGCACTCTCCTTTCCATGCTTAATGTCTCCAATTTTCAATCTTGCTCTTGTTACTCTTTTACATGTTCGTCAACTTCATGCAATCCTTGATCCCAAGTGAGATTGAGATCCACATCTTTCTAGAGTTCTCGGCAACAAGTCTTTCGATTCCATCCACTTTTGAATCATTTCTCCATTTGATTATCTCCTCTTCACACTATTCTACGGCATGGGGTTGTCAATGTTGGAGAGTCACAAATTTAAACTCCCTCTTCCAGTAGATCAATTCTTGTTGCCACTTGTTTGATGCTAGAGCTTATCCATTGTCTTCCAGTCCTCCCATTCTCCCTTCTTATCTTAATGACCTACAACCCATGCGAAGGTATTAATTCTTACTTCAATTTAATTAGTGTCTTATAATATTGATTAGACCCTTTTTTTGACTCAGTCATTGAAGACAAGTGTGTGGATATGAGCTTATTCAAGTGTCAACTTCTAAGGAGTGCATCCATTAATCCCAAATATAAATTCACTTTAGATTTTTTATTGGTTTCTTCTTGCTGCAAGCAAGCTTATTTGTTATTCTCTTTCATTTCTTGTTGGCGCCTCCATTTCTATCCACTCCTCCCCCTTGAGCCGACTGCGAAAGTGAACTATAGTTGTTAGGATAGTTAATGAATTCAAGTATAGGTTGTATTGAACCAGTGGGACTAATGAAATCTTTGTGAAAAAATAAAAATGAAGCAGGTATAATAATATTATTTCACATGGAAATTACAATTGGTGTTTTAAAATCTTAAACATAGTGTTTATATGCCATTAGAAATTTAATTTTTAATAATTCAACATACAAATAATGTCATATTTATTAATATAAATAATAAATAATAAAAATATATTATAAATATTATTAAAATCATTAGTATAGATAGCTCAATAATGTTAGATTGTTATTCTTTTTATGTTATTATTTCATATATAATTGCATAGGATTTAATTGGCTTACATACTTTATTCAAATCAATTTTTAGTTGAAGAATTGACAAATTTAGGATTATTGTTGATCAAGTGAATTTATTGCATTCACTATTGATCCACAATATCCCATCTGCAATAACTTCCCTTGACCCATAATAACCTTCCTCAATGAATGGTGAGGGAGAGAAAGATGAATGAGTTGTTAATTCCAATGAACGATAGCAAGTAGGGCCATGCACGAGGCAAGATGAACTAAGATTTATTATGTTCAAATTTGTTTAATAAGCTAATCGAGTCGAACCGAACCTAAAATGCACCAAGTTGCTGAAATAGTTTCAAACTTGTTTTTTTTTAGCTTGGTTCGTTTGGATGTTATTGAACTCTTAGTTCGTGATTCTTTGAATTTTTTACATTTTAAAATTTGTTTAGTTGAAGCTTATTTGGTTGATTAGTGAACTTGATATTACAAGTTTGTTTGGTTGTTGTTGATGAACATAGTTCACAAGCTTTATTTGTGGATGTCGTCCAATATTAATGAGTTGAATGTGTATGTGTTCAAGATTGTTTTTAATAAGTTGTACAAGCTTGTTAATATAATTGTCCTTTTGCATATTGAATGATATAAACACGCTCTTATGAAGCTAAAAACTAAGCTTGTTCACAAATGTTTGAGTCATTTACAACCCTAATGGCAAGGTTTAATGAGTGATTCTTTGGTGAATATTGAGCTATAGCAAAGTTAAGAAATTTAAAAGCGACAAAGACTTTCTCTCATTCCTCTGTCGATGCATTTCTACCATAGTTATGCTACTACTATCTTTGTGTATTCACAATTAGAATTCCTCTATCGTGATATATGTGTAGCATGTGCATCAAGAGAATAGATAATCTAATGCGCAATTCCATTGTTTTGAAAGAGCAATCCACCTTATGGTTCTTGCATAGAGTGATTCAGTAAATTGTGCTAGTGGACTACACGACACTCTTCAAATAGAGATTAAGGAAATAGCCATCAAGCTCTAAGAAGACATTCTTCTCCACTACCATAAAAACATTTGGAGATATTTCTAACTTTACTTTCCATGTCCATATTAATAGGTAAATAGGAGACCATTTGGTGCCATAACTATGCAAACATGTTTGGCCTATATTGTCCATGAACTAAGAGTTTGAACAAGTAGGTAGCATTGTGCTTGCCTGCACTAGGTTCATATCAAATAGATAAGGTGCCTAATCTAAGAAGGCACTAAGAGAAATCCATAAAGTATATATCATAATCTTGTAAAAGTGTGAAAACATCACCACTACTGCTAAACCAACAATCAGAGTTTCAACAAGTGGTCCATAACTTGGGCACAGCTAGAGGGCTCCTCTATTGGCTTGGATGTAGCTTCATGTATCGCCTCATGAATTCCTAGAGCTTGTTTATAACTCCACAACTTTACCTGATAATTTGAAACTGTTTATAATGGTTCCTAGACTTTGTTTGACACTCCTTTCTCAAATTCAGTTGTAGAGCCTTAAAATGGGAGCAGATTTTCTAAACAAGACATTTGGAAATTTATGTACTCAGGAATAGTGCCTCCAATTTTCAAAATGTTCAAATCATAATCTTTTTTCACTCTCATTTAACCAAAATACTCTTAATTTGGTGTGTTTATGTCAAAACTAGTTTTGAGCTTTTAACTAATCATGATTGATCTTATGAACTCAAATAAACCAAATTTCTCTCTTTGGCTACAAACAAAAATATTTTGATATATTTTCTTCAATAAATAATATATTTTGGATCATCAAGGCAATTTTTAAACGTCACCAGTGGGGCTTTTGAACTTAAAATGATCAAACACTATATCTGATATTCCAGAAACATTATGATGTAAATTTTCTTTCTAGAATGACCTGTTTTGGGATATCAAGATCATTTTTGACCTTTTAACTCAAAATTACTTGCTTGGATTACCTAACATTCTTATGAAGTTGTTGGTATGATCTTCTGTTGATAATAATCATGTTTTCATCCCTCAATATGTTTTTGAAAATCACCTTGATAGCTTAAAACATGTCGGTTTTGGAAGAAAAAATATGCCAAAAATGCTTTTGAGTGCGTTAAATAGAGTTTTGGTAATTTTGATTTGAACCTTTGTCCTTTCAAGTATTACATGGGGTTAATTGATCCCGTTTTCTTTCACCTACCTTGGCTCTTGCTCATAGTGTTCAAACTTGTTTATTTATTTTGCCAAGTTAAAAATATGTTTCACTTTGTTATTTTTTTAATACTGAATCAAAGTAAATGAGCTCTTGTTAAGTAATGTTTAGCTCGTTTACAAACATTAGTTCATTTATAACCTTGATTGCTTGATTAAGTTAATTTATTTACAGTGGTTCCTCAAGCTGGCTTTCTTTCTTCATAAGGGGCCTAAAAATATAGATCATCAATAAAAATTTTGTTCAAAGCCATAAATAAATAGATCATATTTTGTCGTTTGCTTTTGGAACTCTAAGTGATGGATGGGTTAATCATTATAGCTTGCAGATATGCAACGATTCAAAGCCCTTGCGCAAGTTCGGAGGTCCATCTCCACCATCTACCGTCCTCTCTTTACTACGACACGACCCATTTCTACCCATGACAATCAGCCCCATAAGGAGGTCAGTCTCCATCATTAACATTGTTTTTACTCTCATTTTGACATCTTCTTTATGTTCCTATTGTTGGATTTCAGGTACTTGTGGAGGGTAAGGCAAGTGCTCGTGCTGCCATCCTCAACCGGCCTTCTAATCTCAATGCCCTCACAACCAATATGGTAATTTCTAGTGTGATTATGTTCATTCTATTGCTGGGGTGAGGTTAAAGTTAGTTGTTCTATTCTATTCCGCAGGCAACTCGGTTGAAGAAACTATATGAGTCTTGGGAGGATAACCCAGATATTGGGTTTGTTATCATGAAAGTGAGTTCTTGCTTACATAGGACCATCTTTCTGGAAAACTTTATTGTTATTATTATGGAGGACTTTCTTGCCTAAGAAATTTAAGTATTTATCGGCAGAACTGAAACTTATGTGTCCTTTTGATTTCTGAAGGGCAGTGGCAGAGCATTTTGTGCTGGTGGTGATGTTGTTGCTCTTTATCACTTAATTAATGAAGGTATGCTCTTGATTTGGCTCATCCTCAAATGATTTATGGTAGGCACTGAACTTTGAAAGCATCTACACTGGTGAGGTGTTGGTATGATATGACAATAAAATAACAGGGAAGAGAGAATTTGTCATATTGAGAGCGAATAGTCTTTCAGGTTGGGAGCCTGTATATCAGTAGCTAAATAAGATTAACACCTTACATTAAAAGTTTCATATTTGTTTTTTCTCCTTCTGCCAAGCATGTAGGGACAGCAAGAGAAAAACAAAATAATAGAAAAAATTAGTGGTTATGACTGGGAAGTAAAAGTAGGGTACTGCAAGACATTCAAAGAGAGCAGAAAGAAAGAAACAAGACAATAACATGTCATAGTTTTGCTTATTTTTTGAAACTTCAGTAGCACCTCAGCAAGATATCAACAACTGTTCCATTGGCATAGGTATAATATTAAAAGTTCAATAATATTAATAGTTGTTCAGACATTTTTAACATTGGTTGTCAATGCCTAATGTGACATTCAACAAGGTTTCTAGTGCTGAGCTGTGCCAGTTAGCACGGGTGGAATTTATCGTTCGGCTTGCCGAACGATATCAAGACGACGACTCCGACACAATGACAATGGAAATAGAGGGAGGGAAGAGAAGATAAATCAATGGAGTGAAAGTAGGAGAAGAGTACCAGGCGGTAGGTTGGCGTTGGCGGTACGAAGTGTTGGTGTTGGAGGGAAGAGTGAAGGGGAAGCTTAAAACTTGTTTGGTTTTAAACTGTCCAAAACCAAAATAAATCCAAATGGAGTCTCGTTTGAACCCACTTATCTTTACTCGATACAATTCACCAAATCTTAAATTGGCTTTTACTCGATCTCTAATACTTAAAATATTAGTTTGAATTAGTTGAATAAGTCACTATTTTTTTAAAAATAATTCAAAATGCAAATCTTTAAATAGGATAACGTTTAGTGACTATGTTCAACAAAGATTTGTTTATGTTCTATTTTTGATGTTTAAAGATTGTGTGAGTGAGTGATGAAAAAATAAGGATTTGATGATGCTTTGATTAAATAAAAAATTATATATTAAATTAAAAAATAATAGATTTATTTACTTTCACTATTTTTAATTTATTTTACATGATAAGTACAATGGATAAAATTGATTTTTTTTTTTAAAACTCTATCCAATTCAAATTCAAATATAATTGTTTTTCAAATTTAAATTTGATTTTACTCTAAAATTTGCAAATTTGATTGAGTCAAATTCAAGTTGATTTTTTCTAGAAATTTTATATTTATAAAATTAAATAAATTTAGTTATAAAATTTTAATTTAATTTAAGTCTAAAGTATAATATTTTAAAATTTGAAAAATCTTGTATCTCTTTATTTTTCATCCACTATAATAATTATAATTAATAGAAAAAATAAAACCAAATTAAAATCTATTTATAGGCCAATTTTAAATTATTTCACTTCATCTCAAAGTTTTATCAAACAAAATACATACATGAAATAATGAAACAAATTGATAAGTAATGCATAATTTATTTTATTAAATGCTAATAAAATAAATTTCATACACAATTTCATAAAGTGTGTACATTCATTTAAACAAAATTACATACTGAATAATGAAAGTTTCTTGGGCTTTAAATTTAAAATTGCTCCAATGCTATAAAATTTAAAGGCAAAATATGCCCTAGTTTATAGAGTACTAAGTTCTCATTTTCTTGTTGCTTATTCTACTGTTTTGCCTGCAAAAGTTGGATATATTATAAGTGTAAATTATTATGAAACAAATGAAGTATATAATTTACAAATGACTAAAGTTAAAAATTAAAGCTTAATTGGTTGTAAGCATATTTAATATAAAGAGTGAGATGATTAAATTAATCTACAAATATAAATATAAGGACATGAATATATTATATAATTTACAAATGACTAAATTTAAAAATTAAAACTTAATTGGTTGTAAGCATATTTAATATAAAGAGTGTGGTGATTAAATTAATCAACAAATATAAATATAAGGACATGAATATAATGGGGCAGAGATCAATTCCCGGCGGGTGCATGCTCTCGGGAAAAAACTCCTCCCACTCCCTAATCATTTGGCGGTCGACTATAAGTTAACCCTGTGATTTACCTCTTCACATAAAGAGGTGAGTGTAATCACCTTTTGCTACAATGAATATAATAATTTAATTAATTATTAAGTAACCAATTAATTATAAAAAGTTGATTATTATTATTATTAATGATTCAATTAGTAAGTACCAAAATAAGACCGACATAGCATGAGATGGTACCGAAACTATAACTTTTTCATTGATGGTTTTAGTTTAAGAGTAATAATAATTAACCTATATTTAAGTTATTAAGTGATAGTTTAAAACTATCAAGCTATGAAACTAGAACTATTCATCTACTCTTTCCATGCACGTATTGGATATTGACACCGAATATCTCCACTAGTCGTGTGAAAAGTTTTAAATGAGACAGTTTTGGACACTTGGATCCACACTCATGATTCCAACACAAGAAACATAACTATTAAGATAAATAAGTTACTAATATTACGTATTAAATTAATATGTTTAAATAAATATAATATCATTTAATTTATTAATTATAAATATGTATTGCTATTATAATGAATGAATTATATTGTGTAGTGAATTTGAATTCGATAGTATTATAGAATATATTAATTTCATAGTTAGTACTTATTGCTTAATATAATATCTGCTATACATAAATATTAATGGCCAACTTAAATTTACTTATTTAATTAATTCACAATTGATTTATTATAATTGTTAAGCCATGTTTTACTCAACTATTTTTGAATCAGCTAATTTATAGAATATGCATATCATTTCCCATTTTCCTCTTGGTCCGTCCATTCCCCTAGCACTTTTAAGGAGCAAAAGACCTTAGCACCTTAAGGTGCACGTGGCTTTCAACACTTGTAATATACAAACTAAGATATAACCTGTTTAATGGTTCTATCCACTCCCCATTCCTTATATTGGTGGAAACATTGGCCGTTGGATTTTGCTTTAATTCTGTGTCGGAGCATATCCATCAATTTTTAAGTTGTTATCTTGACAGTTTATTTTGCTAGTTACTGTGGTTTTCCTGTGTCATTTTAGCTTTCTCATGCAGGCAAGGTGGAAGATTGCAAGGACTTCTTCAGGAATCTATACATGTTTATTTACATTTTAGGGACTTATTTAAAGCCTCACGTGAGTGTGATCTGAAACTCTTCAAAGTTTTATTGTCATTTTGCATCTAGATATTTTTAAGTTTGCTCTTTGCTTCTCATAAATGTTTAGGTTTGGAGATGGGAGGATTGGTGTTCTTATTGCAAACATTATAAACCAATTTAATTTTTTTCTGACCCCAAAATCAGATGCTTGGTTTAAATGTTGTTAAGGTAGAAGATTAGATTTATCTCTCTAGTATTTGGTTATATAAAACTCTCTGAAGTTTGCTAATCTAACATGTGAAGAAAAGTTCAAAAAAATGTTCACTTCATCTACTTCTGCTATATTAGTTATTTTCTGAGGTGTTGTTCCACTCTAGAGAATTAGGTAATTTTAAAGGATAACTAGAACCCTTTCAGATCCTGAAGATCTTTTACATGATCATAGTTTAGTTTTTATTTGATTTATTTGTTTAATATTTTTGACTTGCTTAACCTCAACTACTGCACTATTTGATAATTTGTCTGCCAATACGTTGTCATGATGATAGTACACTTGTTTCCTGACAATGTTTTGTATACGTAATGTTTCACTTGTAGAATTTGTTCTTTCCCCATTCCTTTATTCCTGTATATCTCGTCATACTTTCTTTTGTTCTATATTTTTCCATATTAGTATTTTCTCATTTAAGAGTTTTGGTGTTTAACATTTCATGCAGGTGGCTATACTAGATGGTATTACCATGGGGGGTGGAGCAGGAATCTCCTTTCCTGGGACATTTCGTGTTGCAACAGATAAGACTGTATGAGTTCTATGTTCTTGATATAATGATACTTATTGGGTTGTGAGCCATTTTTAATTTCTTTTTTTAGTTTTTAAGATAAGCTGGTTGTTTGATTTTCCTTGCACAATCAAAGACAATTAAAGATCCATTTGCTGAGACAAATATTGGGGACCTAACATTTGATAGTCATATCAACTATTTTTAGCGGCTTGTTACATGTTTTTTTTTTTTTTTTTGCAATGAGTAACAACTTCCCTGAACAATTTCAGATATTTTCTACACCAGAAATTCACATAGGCTTCCATCCTGATGCTGGAGCTTCCTTCTACCTGTCACATCTAACTGGTTATATAGGTATGACCATTTTACTATGTTACACATGTTGCATAACAATTCTTTTATCCTCTATGTACGTTCATTCTGCCAATATCTGAATGCTTTACACTGCCTGTTTTGCTGCTCATACCTGGTGTTCCTACAAATACCTTATTTGTGATTGTCATATTATATAGCTTGTTTGATTTTATGGCAATAGAGTTTATAAATATTTAGGCCTCCATGTGTTTCTTCTAACACAAAAGAATCCGGATAAAGTGGAGGTTACTAGAGTTTATGTGATCATGGATATCCTGTGCATTTAGATAGTTGGCAAGGTTGGTATCCCTATAGGCATTGTTTAAGTTGGTCTTGCATTTTTATTACATTCTTTTGGATCTTTCTTGACCAATTATTTCCATTTGTCTTTTTTCCCCTCTAAGAGTAAACACATTCTGGTTATTATCTTTCTGTAGGGGAATATTTGGCATTGACAGGTGAAAGACTTAATGGAATTGATATGCTTGCAGTTGGCATGGCTACACACTATACGACGAGTGCTGTGTGTTTCTTTGATTCATTTTGCAAACTTATCTTTACAAACTTTTGGATTTCCTTACTATGTAACTTCTTTCTTGGTGATAGAGGCTTAATTGGGTTGATGAACGGCTTGCTAAGTTGGTCACTGATGATCCTTCAACGATAGATACTTCCCTTGCAACGTTTGGTGATATTGTCTATCCAGATAAAAACAGCATTGTTAACAGGTATTTTGTCCTCAAGTGGTTACTTAGTCTTTTAAAAAACCAATCTAATTGATAATTTGCATGGTTTTCTTACAGTCTCATGTTTCTGCCAAAGAAAGTCATTTGTTGCAATGTATTAATTTCTGTGCATTGTACTTTCCCATTGCTTAGGGGGTTTAGGTGTTGTGCCAGATCCTTTTACATTTGGGCCATTTTGGATTAGAGTTGGTCCAAGCAAAGTTAATATTTACTGTGTGCCGATCTAGCAGCACAACTGAAAATAACTACCCACTTTGCTCTGTCTATCAACTAGCATTACATGAAAAAGTTATCTAGTACAAATCGAAATGCATGGTGGATAGGTATAACTTCAGAGCAAATTGGAGCTGTTCTTGTCAGTTCAAAATTGTTTTTGAATAATGGAAGTGGAAATAAGGAAGAGATTGTGATATCTAGGGTTGTTTGGGTTTTTTTCCTTTGGAATAAATTAAGAAGCACAGATTAGTGACTTAGTATCTGAGGTGTCTATGTAGTAGAGTGGTTTTAAGATTGCAGATAAATATTTACTCGTGATGAATAAATGACATGTATGTTGTTTACATGCTACTTTGGAGGAATATACAGTCATAAACAATGCAATAATAACAAATAAAATAATTAAAATATGTGCGTTGACCGGAGAATAAGCTTAAAAGATTTTTTTGGAAATTTTAGAAATTTCCTGGGATTTAATTGGAGTTATTTAGAGGAATATGCAGTCAATAAAGAAGTTAAGATCATAGTTAATAGGAGTTCAGAAAATAGAAAATTTAAGGTTATTAAATGAGAAACTGAGTGTGAAGGTTGATGATAATATTATATTTATGAGGAGATAATCTGAAAGCTTGACAATGAGATCCAAGCTCGATTTCCCTCACCTATTTACATAAGGTGCGTAAGTTTTATTCAGTACATAAAAGGTATGATTATGCTATTTTTGGTTACCGCACTTGAGTAATAAATTTGGGGACCAAATTTTTATTAGTGGGGGAGAATATTAAATACGACAACTTTAAATAATAAAATAATATGTGAGAGCCAACAAATAAAATTTATGGGATTTATTTAAATTTTTGAAGATTTTTCTGTATTTAATTGGAGCTAAATTTGAGAAGATCACGGGGATATAAATAAGGGTCTTTAATAAGACCTATTTGATATATCAAATAGGTGGGAGTTGATTAAAATTATTAAACCCTAAGTTAGAAATTAACTAAGCCTAAGTTTTGTTATTAACCTTATGTATACCGAGCCCTCACCCCCTCCCCGATTCACTTTCATCGCGACTTCTTCCTCGCGATTCTTCATCACCGAGCACCTCACCTCACATATTTCCTTTCCCCCGATTAAACATCATCACTCGTTCGCGATTTGTTTCTTCTTCTTCCGTCACCGCTGTGATTCACAGCAACTTCTCACGCCACCACACGAATCGTCGCCGATAGCTCCTCCTCCGACAACTTGGCCGGACACAGAAGACTGGCCATCGACATCCTCTGCCCAACAATCGGTCTTCTTCTCTTCTTCCTCACACATTGCTCTAGCCGAACCCCGACGATTCCTTCGTCAGAGCGGATCTCTGACATACTGCAATCAAACATGGCCAAGTTGTGTCCGAATGGGGGTTAGCTCGAGCCTCTGATTTTACGATCTCCTTCTCTCTTACTCACCGTTGGCCATGCCCGATTTGTAGCCATCGTCGGCCATCCTATGATCGGAGAAACAGAACTCTCAAATCCTTTTCGCCTGATTCAAGATTTCTGCCGGTAAGAGCTGGGTCGGGTCCCTTTGTTTTCACTTGATCTGGCGTATCTGATGCTGGTTTTGGTTAACTAGGGGGTGTTGTTCCAATCATCAACAGGAAAATTTGGGGTTGATCCAACAGCTTCCATCATATCGGTTCCAGTCATCTCTACCTTACTTCCGGTCGGCCATTAGTTCTGGTAAGGAAATATTTTCTTTGTGAGCAAGTTGGCTGAGTTAGTTTGGATTGATTATTAATCTGTGGAATCGGGTTTGATGACAATACATTTATTAGAACTGTATTTTTAGATATGTATGCCTAATGTGGTGATTTGGGAGCTTTGTCATTCTTTGTCAATGGCACATCAGAAGTTATGGTAGGATCAGTAGCTGAAACCATTTCCTGGAGTGTTAGGGTTGTAGTTTTAATTATGTTGCTTAGTTTCGTTATCTTGGAATTGGACTATAAGTGTGTCAGTGAAAAT
>JBBUKS010000042.1:9582535-9600271 GCA_038050645.1 Hedychium gardnerianum
TTCGAAAATGTGGACAGTTGTTGGGGCTGAATTTGATCCTGCAAAGATAATGAAGGCGGTTTTAGAACTGGCTACTGATGCACCGGTCAACATCTCACAAATAGATTTAGTGAGAAAGAACATAGAAAAGGCATTATCTGGGAAGAGATTTCTGCTCGTGCTGGATGATGTATGGAATGAAGACCCATTAAAGTGGAATGATCTGAAAGCAGCCTTAACATGTGGGGCGAGAGGAAGCAAAATTTTGGTGACAACCCGTAGCCTACATGTCTCTAAAATTATGGGCTCGTCCAATACCACCCACCAATTACAACAGTTATCCAAAGATGATTGTTTGTCGTTGTTTAAACAATTTGCTTTTGGAGATCAAGAAGAGGATCAAAACTTGATGAGAATTGGTGGAAGGATTGTAGAAAAATGTGGCGGTGTGCCCTTGGCCGCCATATCTCTTGGTAGCATGCTCCTTGGCACTCGAGAGGAAACTTACTGGTCCTCGGTATTGAAGAGTGAAATATGGCAGCTGGGAAATGAGAAAGATAAAGTGTTAGCTGTACTAAAGTTGAGCTATGATACTCTCTCTCTACGGTCAAAGAAGTGTTTTGCATTTGGCTCCCTATACTCAAAGAACTCTACGATGAAAAAGGATGAATTGATAAAACTGTGGATAGCAAATGTTTTTATACATTCTGAAGGGAATTTTGATGCCGAAACAATTGGCAACCACGTCTTTGATGAACTTGTATATAAATCATTCTTTCTCTCAGCATCTTCTAAGGAGCAAGATGATAGAGATTTTCTATGGCCACCTGTCAATGAGCTTGATTTTGAAGACGCTTGCACGATGCATGATTTGATGCATGATTTGGCACGATCAGTATCTGGAAATGTATATTGGAATTCTACTCAAGAGTCAGTGGAAGTTATTGGAAAACGAACATATCATTTGCAAATACATCTACAAGAGGAATCAAGAATGACTCAGGTCTTAGGCAAGAAACCATTGTACTTGCGCACCTTTATGGCCCGATATGGACTTTCATGTTTGAGTATCAATCTGCTTGAAGTCTTCTCAGAACTGAAATTTTTGCGGACAATAGATTTAAGTTGGAATGCCATCAAGGAGGTGCCGACGTCAATAGGAAATCTGATACTTTTGAGGTACCTCAACTTATCTCATAATAATATTGATGTTCTACCCGACTCCATAACCCTTCTTCCCAAGTTACAATATCTCAATCTCAGTTGCAATGAGGAACTTCAAAAGCTACCAAAAGAGTTAGGGAATATGCAAAACCTTCGGGATCTCAATTTATCTAAGAATAATATTCAAGTTCTACCCGACTCCATAACCATTCTCTCCAATTTACAGTATCTCAATCTCAGTTTCAATATGAAACTTCGAGAGCTACCAAAAAAGTTAGGGAATATGCAAAACCTTCGGGATATTGATTGCAGGCATCATGATTTTCAAAGGGATTTTAGATTGACACACATGCCTAGTGGATTATCTCGACTAACTAATCTTCGAAGTTTACGTCTCTTTGTTGCTGGGAACAGAATCGGTGCATGCTCAATTATAGAGCTTGAGGATTTGAAGCTTCATGGAGGAATGACAATTCAATTTTCCAAAGGTTTTAAAAAATATTCTTGTGGTGGAAGAAAAATCTTGAAGAATAAAAATCTTAATAAATTATGCATCAATTTTAATGGTTCAGAAAGATATGACAAGGACATGTTGGATGATCTTTGTCCCAACACGAGTTTAAAGAAGTTAACCATATACAACTATGAGAGCCCACAATTTCCAACATGGTTGATAGAGTTACAATTTCCAAATTTGGTTGAAGTTTGTCTTCTAAACTGTTGTGTTTTTGTGCATATTCCTCCGTTGGGGAATCTACAATTTCTTAAGAAGCTTCACTTGCAATCTATGTATTTTATCACACAGTTGGGTGCTGAGTTCCATGGGTACGGAGGCTTTCCTTCCCTTCAAGAACTCTGCTTGTCTTGGATGGATAATTTAGAGGAATGGTCAGAGTCTCATGGTGTCGATGAGTTGTTCCCTAAATTGCAGAAACTGAAGATTTTGGGTTGTCATAAATTGAAAAGTATACCGAGGCTTCCTACAATCCAACACTTTGAGATATTATGCTGCATTGAGAGCCTACTATCATGCATCGGAAGGCTGACTTCTCTTTCTGTTCTCATAATGGATAATATGAGCGACATGACATCTTTTCCAAGTGGTTGCATCAGAAACCTCACATCCTTGACGGAATTAAAAATTAGATATTGCAAAGAACTCCAATCTCTTCCCGGGGATGAAATGCAACACCTAGCAATGCTTCGGTCGTTGACCATTGAAAGTTGTGATAATTTGGCATCCTTCCCCTCGGAAGTGGGGCGTCTCAGTTCTCTTCGTTCTCTACATCTCATAAAATGTCCTAATATGATAGTGCAGCCAGAAATACTATTACAAATCTTGAATTCAGTATATGAGCTTGAAGTAATGATTTGTTGCCACAAAGTCAATTTACATGGGCAACTACAATACTTAAACATGCTCAAAAGATTGTCTCTATGTGGTACACATGGTGGACCATTTAGCCATAACAACGGAATCCCACAATTAAGTATTTATCATTGTTGTTGTGATGAATTGGAGTCATTGATGACAGCAGAAGCAGCAAGCAGTACTGTGATAGAAGAATTATACATAGATGGAATTTCCAATCTCACGACCTTGCCTGATTGGCTGCAGCATATCAAGTCTCTTCGTTTACTATCAATCCAGAACTGCCCACGATTAAAAAGGGTGCCAAGGGATTTGAAGAATCTACCTATGTTGAAAATCTTGAGGATTGTCGGTTGCCCACAACTGGAAAGTAGATGCTAAAGGGAGACAGGCGAAGATTGACCGATCATCTCACATGTGCGAAATGTTGATACACTCCTCGTATTAGCCGATCATCTGACATTTGACATGGGATTTGATATTTCATAGGCTCTCCAGATTCAGCCGGACATAGTTCGAAAGGTAAGTTATAAAATCATTTTAATTGAATAAAATAACTAATTATTTTATGTATTTCTATAGTTGCACAGCTAAACTGCTTTTTTATTGGGAGACAACATGATTTCTTTTTCTTTTCTATAAAGTTTATTTTATATTTAATTTAGTTAATTAATGAAAAATGATAGTGTTCAAACTCATCCACTTTATACTAATCTTGATATATATGATAATTTAACAGAGCAGCAGGTTCAGTCCTAAAAAAAAATAGAGAAGAGAATTCTCATAAAAATAGCCACTTATTTAGAATTCTTAACTAAATTTAGACATTTATAAGCAACACAAATGTATCTTATATCTTGATAAAATGTATATATATATATATATATATATATATACAATAGTATTGTTACCGTCCTTTTTAATAAGATTGAATTATTTTCTTTTAATATCTTTTTTTTATCCCGATATCTTGGTAAAATGTACGGTAACACTTATAAGCAACACAAATGTATTTGTAAGTCAAATGTGATAATAATGATTAGAATACTGCTAAACTAATTGGTAAGATAATATTGGATAAACCTCAATTCACTTATATAATAGTATTGTTACCATCCTTTTTAATAAGATTGAATTATTTTTTTTTTATCTTTTTTTTTTATCCCGATATTCAACTCTTCTAACTAATTAATCTTGAAGATAACTGATCTGATTCCATAAATTTTTTTCATCAATTATCAGGATACATTAAAAAGTACTCGCGAAGGTCCATTGCAAGTGGTCAGTGTCTTTAATATTTTCGTATCACTAGAAGAAAATCCTTGCAATATATTACAACTAACATTCGATTTATAGATATCTAATTAATTATTTAAAAAATTTAATTATTGTATTATCATTATTATGCTGAGAGCAAAAAAATAATATCGTAGAGATTTGAACCTAGGTCTTTTAATCTGTTGATTGTAGGATAAAAGTTGAGGGAAGGCGCCGAGCATGAGTTTATAATTTCTGTTTAAAGCTACATCTATCATTACTCATGAAGTTATTCGCGTTTGTGATTTATTATATGTCATATTATGGTTTACTTTGTTGTTGGATACATTATGATTGTTTTTAAAAAAAATTACTATATGGTATGGGATTTTTTTTTTTGATTTATAGTGTATAAATATGCAATAAATAAATAACACTACAAAAATATCCCACAATAACGACGATTTATCGACGGAATTCCTATTCAATCGGAATATCCCGACGGAACGATTTTTTCATCGTAAGCCCCTGACGGAAAGGTTATTCCTTCGGAATACCTCGACGGACTAGGTATTCCGTCGGTAAACCCCAACAAAATCCCTATTCCATCGAAAACCCCCATTTCGACCTGAAAAAATCATATAGTGAGCGGGCTTGATGGAAAACCGTCTGTCAAAAATCCTCGACGGAATTCATAATCCATCGGAATACCCCGACGAAATAGATATTCAATTGGTAAACCCCGAAAAATTTCCTATTCCGTCGGATCCGATGGATCCAGCTATGAGAAAAACTCTAAACTCCCTTGCACTAACATTGTCCTCTGTTTGCTTGATTGCTTTATGATGGTTGTTTGCTTGATTGTTTGATGATGATTGAAAACTTCAAATTAAGAGCATATGTATCTTTTGCTATTCTTTACATATTTGATAATTAACAATTATTTTACGAGTATCAAGCATGTAGAGTGATTGAGTCACATTGTCTTGCCATATTAACCATTTTGGGGATGCACATGCTCGTAGATGGGATGGAACTAAGTGCGAGCACCCTAGGGCAAGTGCTCTTTAATGGATTTTAGATATGAAAAGACCACCTAATAGATACCAAGTTGAAAAATTATAAGATATCACGGCAAAAAGACTTCCAATAATCTTGAAAGCTTGGATTGCCGTGCTTTGTTAATTAATATATAGGCAATAGAAGCATTTTAGATTTTGGTTCACTAAGTTGAATGCTCAAAAACAAAACATATATGTTTAGAATTTGCACAGGAGCTTTTTTCTCTCAAAAAATATCAATTTAACAAATGTGAGGAATAATGCGTTGACTTCAGACATAGAAAATGATTTATCATTATCCATCTAAGTCCAAAATTAAATATTGTACTAGTTAATATTTATTTTTTCTTAGATCTAGATCTGAGAATATCTCACACTCGATGCTAAATGACATATCTTAAAAAAAAATCCTATTATTTATTTAAATGGAAATTACCATATAACCTATGAGGTTGTTAAATGGAAACTACCCCATGATTATTTAATTTAAACTTAATTCAAATTGTACAAGTTTAATAATATTTTAAATTTTATTCTCATTTGATAACGATTTATACGAACAAAGCTTGGATGTATAATCGATTAAAAAATAAATTTATCAGAGATAATTTTATTGTTGAAGTTAAACCATTTGTGAACTTTACTAAGAGTCATCCAGAATATATGAATGGTGTCAAGTTACGGTGTCCGTGTAATCATTGCAAATGTAGAAATAAAGTCTACCGTGATGAGGATACCGTGAAACTATATATATATATATAGTTTTGTGTCAAAATACTATAATTGGTATTGTCACGGAGAGCCATATTTGTATGAACTAATTGAGCCTTTTGGCGGTTTGTCATTTGGCACAACTGTTATTAGGGAATCATCAACTAATGATATTGTAATGCAATCAATGGTTCACGATGCGATGAATGCAGGTGATTATTCCAATATAGATGAACTACTAACACTTGAATATCAGCAACTATATGAAATGTTATAGGCTAGTGAAAAAGAAGAATGGAAAGACATTCCTTCTGGTCATTCTCAACTATCAGCTACGTTATTTAATATGAAAGCAGAACATCATTTTTCATAAAGATGTTACAATGACATGTGTCAATTGATGTCAGAGTTGCTCCCTGCAGATAATTACATAACTGATAACTTCTATAGTACAAAGAAATTGGTCAGGGTTTTAGTTTTACCTGTAGAGAAGATTGATGTATAAACAACTGCATGATATTTTGGAATGAAGACAGAAAACTTATTGAATGCATAATCTGTACTTACCTTCGTTATAAGCATCATACTTGCATACCAGGGAAGAAAAAGAAAAATATTGTTCGGAAAGTGATGTATTACTTCCCGTTAATTGCTAGACTTCAACGCTTGTATGCATTTGCCGCTACAGCTTGTTACATGATGTGACATCATGAGCATGAGCACGAAGGATGTATAATGTGTCATCCTTGTAATTCTCTTGCATGGAAATATCTTGACATTGTATTTTCCTCCTTTGCAATGGAACCACGTAATGTAGGATTGGGACTTTCCGTAGATGGATTTCAGCCATTTGGTCAGTCGGGACAACAATATTCATCTTGGCCAGTTATATTAACACCGTACAATTTACTGTCATGGATGTGCATGAAAGATGAATTTATGTTCCTCATTGTGCGTATCCCCTGGTCCAACCAATCCTAAAGAGAAGATAAATATTTTCTTGCAACTTTTGATTGCCGAGCTGAATGAATTATGGAATGCAGGGTCGGTAACTTATGATGTTGCAAGTAAAACTAACTTTACATTGCATGTTGTCTTATTATGGACGATCAGTGATTTTCCAGCATACTCAATGTTGTTGTGATGAAGCATGGCTGGTAAATTAGCATGCCCACATTGCATGACGGAGTCTGATGCATTTTCATTACCTTACAGTGAGAAGGTATCTTGGTTTGATAATCATCGTAAATTTTTACCAATTGATCACCCTTTCAGGTAAAATAAGAATAATTTCCAAAAGAATGTTGTAGTCAGAAAACTTCCACCAACAGTTCATGCTTCAGGTGAAGAAATAATTGAACAAATAGACAGTTATGGATTTCTACCCGTATCTTAGCCTGGTTCTGATGAGATAAATAAATATCTTGTTAGGATGTGCAAGTGTGGTTAAAAGAAAAGGAGCATTTTTTGGGAACTGTCATATTGAAAATATCTACTCATTCGACATAATTTAGACGTAATACATGCTGAGAAAAATTTCTTCGATAATATCTTCAACACTGTGATGAATGTGCCAGGAAGAACCAAAGACACTCCAAAATCACGTGAGAAATTAAAAGAACTAGTCAGTAGACCAGAGTTGCATCAGAATGAAATAACCAATAATTTTTCAAAGGCTTGTTATACATTGGACAAAGATGATAAGCAAGCATTATGTAGTTGGTTGAAAGAAATTAAATTCCCTGATGGTTATGTCTCAAATTTGACTCGATGTGTTGATATTAACAGATAAAATATGTTTGAAATGAAAAGTCATGACTGTCACATGTTCATGCAACAACTTATTCCAATAGCTTTCCATGACCTACTTCCTAATAATGTTTGACAAACACTGACGGAATTGAGTTTATTTTTTAGAAATTTGACAGCGAGATGTATTATGACGGTGATATGCTTTGGCTAGAAACATACATTCCTGTCATACTATTTAAGCTAGAGCGCATATTCTCACCCAGTTTTTTTTTTATTAAATGGAACATCTACCAGTACATTTACCTTACGAGGCATGAATAGTTGATCCTGTGCAGTACAGATGGATGTATTCATTTGAAAGATTTTAAAGAAAATTAAAGAATAATGTTGATAACAAAGCAAGAGTTGAGGGGTCAATATGTAATGCTTATATGGTTGAAGAAACATCTTCTTTCTGCTCCTATTATTTTGCTGACAATGTGAAAATTAGACATCGCAAGTGTCCTAAAAATTCTGATGATGCTCAGCCGATAGACTCATCAATGCTTTCTATTTTCAAGTTTCCTGGGAAGCCAATGGGTGCATCTATTTCTAGATGGTTAACTCAATAAGAATATCATGCTGCAAGAACATACATACTATTAAACTGTGATGATATCAAATCTTACATAAAGTAAGTTGACTTCTCTAATCAAACATTCATCCTGTTTTGTTTGTTTGCTTGATATCCAAAAATAACTTTCTTTCACAGCTTATACGAGCAATAATTATATATACAAAATCCATCATTAGGTGCAAGTGAAGTAGCTGAAAAATTAGAGACCGAATTTGCATTATAGTTTTAAATATATATAAGTTAGAGAATTTTTCCTAAAGAATTTTTCGTTCAGTTAAGTCCGGTCCTAATTTATATCATAACTATTTTTATAGGTGAAAGATCATAGATTATCAAATGTGCAAGATGATAGGATAATGAATCTTGCATTAGGATCCCTCCGTAAAATTATGGTGTACTCTGGATACTATGTTAATGGCCTCAGATTCCACGTGGCATAAAGAGATTCATGAAGATTAACCTATAATTCTGGTGTTTGCAATAAAGGAGCTATCGATAACAATAACACTAAGTTTGATTACTATGGCAGACTTGACGAAATTATAGAGGTAGAATATCCCGCATTACTTATTAAAAGGTGTGTGTTATTCAAACGGTCATGGTATAATTCTACCCCAAGAACAGGTACTAGAATATGTCCAAACTATAATTTAGTTAAGGTTAATGCAAACAAAAAGTTTAACAAATTTGAACATTTCATTTTTGGGGTACAAGCGGGTCAAGTTTTCTATCTTAAATATCCTACAAAGAGAAGAAGATCTAGTGAATGATTGTCTGTTTGTCGAATGAAGTCTTGCTCGACCATAGAAATGTCGAACACCATCACTTCTCTAAACCATGATGCATTTTAGAATGACGAAGTGGAAAGACATTCAATTGATTCACAACTCCAATCCATATCTTAATTACTTGTAGATATTAATGTCACTTACGAGAAAATAGATGATGGAGACATATCCAACAATGATGATCTTGTTGAACTAACAGAGTCCAGCAATGAAGACTTAAAAACTATTAATGTTGATTAGTCATATGTTAGTGATGATTAAATATTAACATTATTGTTCATTAAGTTATAATTCCATCTTGTTTTGTGCAAATATTATCATGTTAGTTATATTTGTTATGATGTGTCGTGATGTTATTTAGCAAATATTATTATGGTTAAGCAGATAGTAGCACTCCATGACCATATAGTATTGAGGGTTGTTGGGGACTCGTAAGTAGTTTTTGTTATTATTAATTCAAATTCTTTAAATAGTGTTTTATAACATATATCTCATTCCTTAAAATTTTTACATACAGGTTTACTCCAGGTGGCCATGAAGTTAGGACATACATCACAGGAAAATTTTAAAAAAGAGTTTACGCCGCTGGTACTACATGGAGACATGTAGATCAGGAGATCAAAGATTTTTATTATAAAGAATTTATGGTAAGTAAATTATATATGTTTGGTATTAATTGTATAATATTTATCCTTGAGTATACTAAATTCTTAACTTATACTTGTAGAAAAAATATACCTAGGAGGAAGGCCAGGAGACATAATTTATAGGCACCTAGAATATATATTGTGAAAAATTCTACAAAGACCTTCTATACTATATAAGAAAGAAGGCAACGAAGTCAGTGTATGTATCAGACGAGATCTGGGGTTCATGGTAGGCAAATTCTAAAAAAGCTTGAGCCAATAGAAATATAGAGTCAGGTGGCCCGAGTACTAAATCCTCTCAGCATATGTCAGGATCTAGATCGATTTTAGAGCATGACATTGATTTGGTGAGTTTAAGTTAAAGTTATATAAGCAAATTTATAATTTATTACCAAACTTGTATAATTTTTGCTCGACTTGTTTGTGTATGCAGGAGCATTCTCTAGACCGACAACCCACTTATTTGGAAATATTTTTGAAGATGCACAAGAAAAAGGATGACACATTTGTCGATTCTTGATCCCAGATTATACACGTAAGATTAACTTTATTATATTTAATCGTTAACAATTATTAACTTTAGCAATTGTGATTAAAATTAATATTAATCATATTATATTTTTTACATAAGATGAAATCATAAATACAGTGACTCAGGCATCTCAGCCAGCAGCAAAGAGGGAGGGTGTTATAGGATTTATCCACCGACGCGTGGAATGAGATATATTATGATGTTGTCGGTGGAAGGATAAAAAACTCCACCCTCTATGATCTTGGCTCTCAAGCCAAAGTGATATTTGATCGTTTGAGTACTCCTAGAGGTCGTCCTAGTTCTTCTTCTACTACTTCTACTAAGGTGCAATCATTAAGAGAAAAAAAATAAAGAAATGAGAAATCAACTGGCCATAGTGGAACAGAGGTTGGCCGATCATGAGCAGAGGATGGCCGTTTAGGCGGCGAGAGATGATGTTATCTTGGCCTAGATGCGAGCAGACATGGCAGCTTGGACCGTATCACAGCATCATGTTAAGTCAAAGGAGACTCAAGACCCCCGAGACCCTATTGATTAGCTCATTCTGAGGTCTATTCAACTACAACTTAGTTTTGTTGCTTTATCACACATAAATCATGTAAAATATATTTATTCGATTTTAATATTATAATATGTTCATTTCTAATTGTATTAATTTTCTCAGGAGTCCCTATTGATATATTCATGATCATTATCATCATTTGACATTCAAAATATGATACATGTATTTTTTTACATGTAAAATTAATTATACGTTATATTTTTTTAGTTATACATTTATTATATATTTCTCGCATCATTCTGATCATAATTTATCTTATTTGTCTTCTGTAGGATACTATAGTACCATCTCATAGGATTATATTTTAATGTCTTTGTAGGGGAAGTCATGGTATGAATGTCTTAGATTTGTTTTTATATCAGTTGGATTTGGATAGTATGTGTATGATTTGGATATTTAGTTTGTTTGTGTATATCAATTGAATTTTGGATGTGATTGTAGGAGTTTGTGTATTTGATTGTTTGTATGGATTGTGCTTATGTTATTTAGTTTATGTATTTGTATTGGATTGTGTTTACGTTGTTTAGTTTATGTATTTGTATTGGATTATGTATGGATTGTGCATGTTGTTTAATTAGTTTATATATTTGTATTTGTATTGGATTATGTATGGATTGTGTTGTTAAGTTTGAGTATTGTCATTGTTTGTGATGGTTGTTTGTGTATATGAAAAATGTATATAGGGTAAATTTTGAATAAAAAAATATTTTTAATTTTTTTAATTATTACCGACGGAATCTAATTAGTTTCCGTGGGTAATTATCGACGGAAACTTATATTCCATCGAAAAATTGCGATACGGAAAAGTGTTCCCTTACGATATTTTTCCGACATAATCAAAGTTTCTGTCTGTATCTACCGACGGAAATTTAGATTCCGTCGGTAGGTACCAACGGAATCTTAGATTTCGTCAGCCATCTCGTTGTCAAAATCATCGACGACCTCCAATTCCGTCGGTATACACCGACGAAAATTTCTATTCCGTCGGTATACACGGACAAAATTCGTTATTCCGTCGGAAATCTCGATGCTGAAATCACCGACGGCCTCCAATTCTGTCGGTATATACCGACGGAATATAATATTTTCGTCGGTACCTACCAACGGAATTGATGATTCCGTCAGAACAATCGATGTCGAAATCACCGACAGACTCTCCTGTTCCATCAGTATTCCCTGACGGAATAACCATCTCCGTCGAAAATATTCATCTACGACCCAATAAATTACGACTTCCTAGATTCAGTCGTTATTCCATCGGTATTTACCGATGGAATGCCGACGGAATATTCCGTCGATATATATATTTTTTAGTGTAACTTGATATTGAGTAACAGCTATTTAATATAAATTTTCCATTGAGTTTTTTTATTTAGATTCTTGATATAGATTGAAAAGAAAATATATATTTTTATTTCATTTAAAATCTTAAAAAAATATTGATAGTTGGAATCAACATATAAATCGGGACAGGATAGTTAATACATTTTAAAATAATTATACGTGAGTAATCATTTATATTTTTTATATAATTATTATATTTTTTAATCTTTTTTTACATATTTATTATTATCGAAAGTATATTTGAAAGAACTACCCATTTTCAAACTCTATTGTAACTAGCTTTCAGAATCATAAAACTACTGGAGCTTGGTGTTTTCTTCTACCGGCTACGGTGTAGGACGAGGTGCGTGGTTGACAGTGATCTCTTTGTTTCTCGGTCGGGGCTATCTAATTCTTCGTTCCAGCGATGCCATAAGTAAGGATCGACGTCACGGCTGCAAGTAAAGTATGGTCCTGTGTTTTGTCTGGTGGTGTTTAATTTGTGCAATTTTAGCACGGTTGGAAACGGGAGGACGTTGAACACGGAAGAATTCGTGCATGCTGCGGCTGTGATAGCAGAGCTTGGGGAGAGGGGAGGCGGACAGCTTGATGTGCAGGAAGGGGTACGACTTCCAGCTCCTTTCAATCTCTTCCTTTCCAAGGTAACATGAAGTTTCATATTGAGATTTTCATTGAATTTATGTTCTTCCTTTTAATCAGTTTCTTGCACATCATGCTATTTAATATTCAAGCAAAGAATGTACAAATGAGAATAACTCAGGGAATAGTTGGGTAAAACCATTTTGTCAACTATAAAATTGGAGATCTTTGTCCAGATTTCTAGTTTTTTTAGAAGGAAATTGAGAACACTTTAGCACCATATATTATAGATCTCATCGTCTCAAATCATACATTTTATATACGCAAATCTGATCTACAATATGAAAGAACCTCTACCACAAGGCCCTTGGGGGGATCTTCTATTTTTTATTTATTTATATATTAAACATAATTGGTGCAGTGGTGCTTTTCTAGCTCTCTAATCAACATCATCCTCATCTATCACACCCACTATAATAGATTCTATCTTCAAATAATATTTCTCGTAAAAATAAATAATTAATTAAATTAAATAATATCGGAGTGGAGTGATCGGCGAATATTCCTCGTAGAACGCATAACTAAAGGTTATTGAACTTAATGCAGTTCGTGAAATGAAATATATCTCTTAAAATTAATAATAAATAAATAAATTTTCATGTGAAAACAATGTTCAGCGCACACCAGACAAGATAGTTGGGCCATGTACGTGCAAGTTGGCCTGGTAGATCTTGGGGACCACCCTATTTAATGGCTTTATGCCTTATTTTGTATAAATTTTAATAAGCATTTTTATCAGAAATCAACTGAAGATCAAACTCCAATAACTCTTCATTTAAAACACCTCGCACCCTTAATCATTATTTAACGATCAATTATAAATTTATTTTATAATTTTTTTATATAATTTTAAAATGAATTATGAGAAATATCTGAAATAAATATAATTATCTTTGTTATAATAACTCTTCATTTAATTTTCGGATTGGCTTGGTTAATATTCACATAAGTGATTATTTTAATAGATCTTAGAATTAGGGACGGAGTCATCCCAAAGGTTGGGTGGGCTCCAGCCCAGCTTATTTTTTTTTTAAAGTTAATAATATGTATTGAGTTTAACCTATTATAATTTTTTAACCCATTATTTTTCTTTTAGCTCAATAAAATATAAAAAAACTCAAATAACTTATCAGTTTTCTCTTATTTTTTAATCTAAAACTTGAACATTTAAATTATTTAAAATATTTTTATTTTATTAAATAATTTGTAATTAAAATTATTTTAAAATAATATAATTCTGATCAAAATTATTTAGAAAATTAATTAAAATTGAAAAAAAGGATTACGATGCTCAACTCCCACAGTTACTTTTCCCTGTCGCTCGAAAAAACTCTCTTGTTTTTTTGTCGCTTGCTTTTCACAGCCGCCAGTCTCTTCCTTCCCCACCCAAACTCTTCCAATCCCTAGCCCGGCCTCCTCGACATCGCTGCGAGGCAATTGGCTGACGGTGGGACGTGGGAGTTCTCGCAGACTAGAGCTGTGCAACCATGTAATCTCTCAATTTCTCAAAATTGATTGAGAGTTTTTGTTTCTCACACCATGAGTGTAAGTGATTTTTAATTATAAATTAATCTATTATTATAATTTAAATATTAAGTATTTAATTTATGGGATCAATCAATCCAAGATTAATAGATTTTCTGACTATGCCCTATTTAAAGTTAAATTTTAACGAGTGCAAAATGTCTCATTAAGTATTTAATCTCCCTCGTTCAAAGGACTATTGTACTAAGATGAATGTCTTTTATGATTTATTCTTTTTTAAAGAGTATGGTATCGTCCTGAAAGGATCGCTAAAGTGACGATTTCACTTTTATTTTTTCATAACTTTTCATTTAAGTCTCGGGTAATAGTATAGTGGTAAGACGTCTTCTTAATTTTTTAGAGATCAAAGGACGAATCTCAATTTCGATGAATTAATGGGAAAAAAATTATATAAATTTAAATAAAAATATTGATAAATTTGGTGAAAAGTTATTTCTGAAGAATATATTAATTTTCTAAATTATTGTTCGAATGGATCCAAATAAAGAAAAATAAATGAAGTCGTCTAAACTACGAGTGCTAAGCGTGGGGCTTCTTGTAGCTCTTTGATAAAGATCCTAAGGTTGGTACTGAAAGTAGTTCTTGTCGATGGAATTCCCAACTCACTCCGCAGACTACTGATCGATCATGGTTTCGTAACCAAAGTAAGGATTTCATCCTCTTCCTCTATCAGCCCGTGATTCTCCTGTCAAAGATCTACTGATCGATCATGGTTTCGTTTGTTTTGGTGGAGAAAAGGTTGGATTTTGAGATACTTCGCCTAATTTTTTTAGGTTGTAATGTGAACGATGTGGGAGAAGTGCTCTTCTTGGGGGAAAGCTCAAGATTTTCAGCGTCGCCGATGCCTGGCGGCGTTCTTCCTGTTCCACAAAACCCTATTTTTGGTCATATGTGTTGTTGATAAAATTTAATATTAGTGAATTAGTGGATTGATGAATTAGCAAAAAAAAAAAATCATGTTTTAATTTGTCGTAAAAGTTAATGGTTATAGAAATTATTTAGGTTCAATGTATTTGAAATATAAAGATTGTATTATGAAGTTAGTAGTTAATATTGAGAAGTTAGTGAATTAGTAGGTTAGTAAGTAAATTATATATTAGCCTATAGATATGCGACTTATTCATCAACGAAATATATTAAGAATTTTTTTTATCCTCTTTGTCTATCCTCAACCTTCTACTATTATACAAAACTCTTTTGATTTTAACACTGATATTAGAGTCATGACTTGTATATGAAAGTTTTGTACTAGTCATTCTTCAGTTTGATGGTCATTATGATCATTGGAGTATGCTTATGATTTTTTTTTAAAGTCGAAAGAATATTGAATGGTCATGATTTCTAGAGTGTAGTCGAACTAATAGAAGGTGTTGTGCTAACAAATGCGTAGAAGATGGAGCATGAAATGTTGAAATTGAAGAATCTTAAAAGAAAAAATTATCTCTTTCAATCTATTGATAGCCCAATCTTGGAAACCATTCTCTACAAAGATACGCCAGAGATAATTAGAATTCAATGAAAAAAATACTAAAGTACGACAAGAGCTAAGAGACAACAACTTCAAACATTTCGTTCAATGTTCAAAATGCTTCGAATGAAATCAAGAGAAATAGTTATTGCTTATTTTTCAAGAACAAAAGCAATCGTCAACAAAATGTGGATTCTTGATGACAAGACAGATAATGTTCTCATTGTTGAAAAAATTCTTTGATTTATGACACTAAAATTTAATTTTGTTATTTGCTTTATTTAAGAAGCCAATGATATAAATCCACTTTCAATTGATAAATTGCAAAGTTCATTGTTGGTTCATGAGCAAAAAGTTAATCTACATGAAAAAGAGGGGCATGCTTTGAAGACTTTATCAGAAAAAATCACTTTATAAATGATAGAAGTGAGAGAGGACGATGAAAAGGAAGATGTCAAGGCAAAGGAGGTAAACACCAACACTAAAATCAACATCAAGAGATTTATTTTAAAGAAGAAATAGAGGACGTGGAGGTCATCACTCAACAACTAATAAAACAAAGTCAATAAACAAGTCCAATGTTGAATGCTATAGACAGCGTAGCCAGAAATTTCAATCAAGGATGAATTCAATAAATTAAAAAAATAATATAACGTAAAATGTATAATAACAGTCATATATTAACTTCATATGTTTTTTACAATATCACTATCCGAGATTTCATACTTTAAAAATGCTAAATAGTAACTTCATTATCCACGGTATCAAACACATCTCGCTCAATATATGATATCAAACAATCATTTACCATATCATCTCTCAACTGTTTACAAAGTGAGGTTTTGATTATTTTCATTACTGAAAACACTCTCTCTATAGTTGCAGTTGTAACAGGTAATAGCAATGCTAACTTTAAAAGTAAATATACCAAATGATACAGTTGATGTTTCTTCAATTGAATCATCCTTTTAGCAAGTTCGCTAATCCCTGCAACCTCAGAGAATTGATTGCTACTTCACATGTCAAAAATAAGTTATCAAGTTGGTGCTCAAGATGCATTAACTCCATCAGGGAGAAATTAAATGAATAAACACTACAAAAAAAGGACAATTTGGGACGAATTTTAC
This sequence comes from Hedychium gardnerianum, assembly GCA_038050645.1. Taxonomy (NCBI): domain Eukaryota; kingdom Viridiplantae; phylum Streptophyta; class Magnoliopsida; order Zingiberales; family Zingiberaceae; genus Hedychium; species Hedychium gardnerianum. The sequence goes on from JBBUKS010000042.1 coordinate 9,599,100, forward strand.
GACGAATTTTAAAAAAAAAAATTAGTTGCAAAATGAATCTGCGACGAAAATATTTTCGTCTCAAATAAGCCGTCGCCAAATTCTGCGACGAAAAAATACAAATTCGTCGCAGATTTTGCGACGAATTTATTTTTCGTCACCAAAGTCGTTGTAAATTTGCGACGAAAATAAATTCGTCACACAATTCCATAATCTCAAATCTACGACGAAAAATAATTTTCATCGCAGATTTTGCAACAAACTTTTTTTCATATCAGATTTTGCGACAAACTTTTTTTCGTCGCAGATTTACGATGAAAATTATTTTTGTTGCAAAATTCATAAATGCAAATTTGCAACGAAAATTCTGCGATGAAAAAAAATTCATCGCAATCTTGATATTTTTTCACGATTGCATTTTCAGATGATTGCTCCAATAACAAATCATTTAGGAAGGATAAGTCAACGTTGGAAATTGACTGTAGACATATTGCTCAATTTTCTAAGCATGGAAAACATGTTACACTATAGAAGATCATCAACATTATATTGAAACAAATAATGAAACACTTTTTCACATTGCTGGTTTAGATTAGTGCGTTGAACCCTTCAAAGGATTCAACGGTACATGAACAAGTTCAATTTTACATCAAACAAGGTCAATTTTCAAACAGTTGACCCTTTGAAGGGGTTCAACGATACATGTAATATGGAAATCAACTTCAAGTCTATATTTTATAAGAGACAATCAATTCTCCCTCACACACACTAATCTCATCCTCAGCCTCAGCACAATGTGCATGATGAGAGCTTTCTTTTTGTTGTTTTGTTTAGGTCTTGCTACTTGAGCATTGTGGATTATGAATCTCATGCATGATGCGTCTGTGTTTCACTTCCAACATGCTTGTCAGCCTAAAGTGATAGTCATCTTGAGGTTGTGTTCCTGGAGGTACTGCAAATGTTTTCATTATTTATAATGAGCCATTGACCATTCAAAGAATGTATTAAAAGTAGATAGGAAGAGATTATGAAACTTACGTCTCCCATGCAATAATTTTTGATCCAATTGCAACTTGTATTGTTATCTCAAACATATGTCTGCCAGTACAATGATGAATGAATATAAGATGTCAAAAGCAAATCACTACCCAATGTGTGCTTGTACCTGTCTATAAATTTTTTAGTTTGTCCAC
>JBBUKS010000042.1:9638516-9662450 GCA_038050645.1 Hedychium gardnerianum
TGTAAAAGATGAAATTCGTTATCCTAACGCCCCTTATGTTGTCCCATGTTATTGGGAGGGAGTAAATCAGGTACCGAGAAGGCCTCATGTGGGAGGGTATTTCCACGACTTCATCGGAATTTGACTTTTGCTCAATTCTACAAATTTATCATATAGTTACTAGCTCGAATGAATACAAACGGGAGAGGAAAAAGAAAAAGGCAGTTGTTGACAGAGGTGTAAAATTAGAATATGATGTGTCTTTTGGAAAGAATGAAAGTTGGGTGTGCCTTTTGGATAATCTGAAACCTTAGGGTGACCTTTGGAAAATTGCCGAAGCTCGAGCCATATCTCCTGGGACATTAAAGATTATTTTGTAACTTATAGGATAATGAAGACCAATATTTCCAATGGTGAGGCAAATTTAACATCGCCATGGATAATTGCAGGATCTAATTGCACGCTAGAGGGAGAAGGGTGAATAACGTTTACAATTTTACGAATGATAGTTTTTAAAATTCTAAACAAAGAATTCAAAGTATGTAGCAGAATATAAGAAACTAACTTAAACACAAATTTGATCAAGTGAAATGTATGTAACTTAGATAACAATCAGGCAACTTTCAACAATCAAATATTAAGCAAGAATGTAGGACTTCTAGAACACTTAGCACAATAAGCATGCGAAATATTGATAATATGTTGAGCACAAAAATCATGCAAGTATTAATTAGATGTTTAGCACAAAGAACATGCACGAACTAATTGAGTACTAAGCACAAATAGCATGCAAGAGTTAATTGAAGTATCGAGCACAATGCTAAGATGGACACCAAGTAAAAGATAATATGATTCTTATTTTAAATCCCACTTTTCTGGCCTAGGTGGAGAAATCTCAAAAAATCTAAAAAATTAAGTGCACAAAAATGAATAATAAATGTACGATAACAAATGAAGATTACAATTAGACCCCCTTAGTTGCCGATGGTCGTTAGCGTTAGTTAGCGCAACACGTATCATAGAGCACAAGAAAAACTTCAGAGAGCATAGAGAGTAGAGAGTGTAGTCGAGAGAGATTGATATTCAAACAGGTGCATTGAGTCTCCTTTTATAAAGTTAGAGTCGATGTTGACTTGATACTATTTCAGTCGACTGAAAACCCTCCGATCAACTGGACAATACTTACATGGCTACAAACTATCAAATAGATGACATCATCTACCGTCTCCGATTGATTGGACTCCCTCAGGTCGCCTAGAGCTTGGTCAATTGCCGATCTTGACCTACTCATCTAGATCATTGGATCATTTGGAAGCTATCTTCAATCACCCGGACGTCAAGGTCACCCCGCTCCTCTCTCCGATTGCTTGGAACCTACCGACTCCGTCAGTCAAGATTTATCCTGAGCTAGTCGCCCAGACTCCCTTCTGATCGCACGTATCTTAGCTAGATGTTCAGCTCCCAACTGAGCCATCTAAACTTTGTTGCCAAGACTTAGTTTCCAATTGATTTGCTTGGACTTGTTTGCTAAGACCTCAACTCTCAAGTGACTTCCCTTGGACTTGAGTCACCTAGTTCCCAACTAAGTTTCTTTGCCTAGTTCCCAAACAAGTCTTCTATCGCCTAGCCCCACTAGGACTTTTACCTCCCGGTTTCCAATCATGTCTTCCTTGCCTAGTCCCACTAGGGATTTGCCTCTGCCTGATTCCTAATCAGGACTTTAGTTGCCTAGTCCCACTAAGATTTAGCCATTGCCTAGTTCCCAACCAATACTTTACCTCTTATCAAATAACCTATACCTGCATACTTAACACAATCCATAAGATCAACACAAGACTAACTTTAAACTTAGCCATAAATCAAAACTTAGGTTCGATGTGGTTCTCCTAGTATCAATAATCTCTCTTTTTTTTTTGTTGGCATCAGGTATCCAACCCTTCGGCCCGACTAATCTTGGGGGTGACCAGCCAGACCCTACAAAATTTTTCCACCGGCTACCAAGGTAAATCGGAGAAACACACATAGAGACCCATCCTGACAACCAACGCTCTCGGATTCACTACCCATTAGGGGAACAATCTTCCTTTTTTGATAATAATAATAATAATAATAATAATAATAATAATAATAATAGTCTTTTTCTTTTTTTTTAGTTGTCATTACAAGCCTTTCGCCAGACTAATCTTAGGATGATCGGCCCAACCCCACAGAAGTTCCCCACCGACCACTAGGGTAAATTAGGAAAGCGCACGCGAAGGTCCATCCTGATAGCCAGCATTCTCAGATTCGCTGCCCATTAAGGAGAAAAATCATTAATAACATGTCGCAGCGGAGTCTTAAACTCTAGATGCCTGGTTTATCGTTGGATGACCTAACCACGGTACCCTGCCCTCGGGGGCAATCTTCTTCTTTTTTTTGGTAATCCATGCATTCAACTTTTCGAACTGACTAATCCTGGAGGCGATCGACCCGACCCCCACAGAATTTTTTCACCAACCACTAGTGTAAATCGGGAAGCGCTAATGGAGGTCCATCTAGATGGCAAACATTCTTAGGCCCGCTTCTCACTAGAGAAAAAATCTCATGTAGTGCGCCGCAACTGAGATTCAAACTTTAGATCTCTTGGTTATCCATTGGAGGGCCTAACCATTGCACCATTGCTTTGGGGAAATCTTTCCCTTTTTGATGATGGAAAAAGGAGAAACGCTTGCCCCCAATGCCCCCGCCAATCGGTTCTAGGACCAACACAGAGAAGGTAAATCATGGATGACTACTAGCCCAAACAATGACTAATATATGGGGGAGGAAAGGAACCTGACTACTAATTAGGATTTGACATAAATCTTCTTCTTTTAGAAAAAAAAAATGATATACCCAACTAGCCTAGGGGTGATCGATCCGGTCCCATAAATTTTTTTCCATTGGCCACCAAAGTAAATTGAGAAGCGCTTGTAGTGGGTGGCCCAGAAGTCCAAAATTCTTTGGTTGCGTGCCTCATTTGGAGGAAAAATTTCTACAAATACGCCATAATTAAGGATTGAACCATGAGTACTTGGGTAATAACTTGGGCGCCCTGTCATTGCACCATAGTTCCGGAGGCTAAATCTTCTCTTTTTTATTGTATGAAAACTAGTTTAAAATTAGTTATAATTAATAATAATGAAAGGATGAGATATGCATTTAATGTACAATGATAATCAGAATAAATACGATCATACATAAATACATGAAAATGAGTTTTAAAATTCTCCACCTTAATTAAAACTCCCTTAAATATATAATATTAAAGCCTTGAGAAATTATTAAAATTCCTTAACTTTAATTTTAATTCTCATTTTCTCACCCCTTTTACATACATCAAAAATAAGAAAGAAAAGATTTAAAGAATATTTAATCTACTTGCTAAAATAAATGTTTTAATCAAAACTAAATATCAAGTAAAATAATTCAAAATAAATTTTAAATAATTAAACTTTAGTGCTTTAAAGAAAATACTTAACTGAAAAATGAGTAAATATTAAAGACATGAGGTTGAGTAAGAAATGACTTTGAAAATTTTACTAAGTCAAGTAAAATCAATAGTTAAGCATAAAGTCAACTTCCAGTCAAACACATGTTTAACATTAAATCTAAGCAAGTAAGAAATTAAGTAACCAAGTAACTTGAAAATATAATAATTAAGATATGCAAATGATATAAATAAGCTAAAGCATACTCCAAGTCAACATAAAAGTCATACAAGTCAACATGTCAAACAAAAGATAACACAAGTCACTACAAGTCAAAAATAGAGTCGTAAAACTAGCAACATCTGAAACTAAAATAGAAATCTAGTCGGTAGGAGGGGGGTGTTGGCTCATGTGCCAGAATCACATCATATCCAAAATCTCCTACTATTGGGCCTCCACGCATTGAAATCCATGAGTGATGATGTCCTCAAGACGATCACTTTGTCCTCCAAAGTGAGTGCAGACAGAGATGGTAGCAGTTGGGGCACATCAAAATCAAACTCTGGCATCATCTGCTCATCCTCCTGAGGCTAAGGTGGCTGCCTCTCACGCTTCCAGACTAGACCCCTATCAATTACCTCGATCTCGGCTAAACTAAACTGCCTAAGTCTTGTATTATCAAACTCGGATAGGAGTTTGATGTTACCACAAGTAACATCAATCCCTAGGAATGCAAAAAATGTAAGTCAGGACATGACAATAAGACATATGTACCCTACGACTCGTGGTAGTGCATGAATGAAAGATGACAGAATGAAACATATGCAAGCTAAGGTTAATGTAATCTATGCCTAAGTGCATATATTAAAAATGAGTGAAAGGGTCTCATAATAGCTAGGTCCCTAGTGTTAATAATCACAATACAAGACACTATATAAGACAATCTTTAGCTCTGAATTGGACAGAACTGAAGTTGGTGACGGCATAATCCTATTCACCACCAAAGAAGTAAGTGTAAATGTGATCAAGAGTAATAGAGAGTAAGGGTCAGGAAATGGTAGGGTAGTCAAAGGAAAACAATAAAATGTGGAAGTCGAGGGACTCAGCACAAGCTGATCCCTAAGTAAATCAAGTGTGAACATAAAATCAAAATTTTCAACTCTAGAAGAGTAGGTAAGGTTATTTATCTTAACCAAGTTATTATAAAACTTGGCGCATAAGTCAAGATTTATTGCCTGAGTGCAGTAAAGAGACTAGATAATGTTGGTGCAAGGAGCACCAAATAATTTAATTTAGCCTCTAGGGTTTTGATGTTTGACAATATATCAATGTTTGGTCATGGTTGACTAAGGGTTGATCCAAATAGCACTTGATATTTGGAAGTGAGAAGTCTAGTCAGGTCAAGTTTGATTAGATGACTAACAAAGAGAAGTCTAATCAGGTCAAGGTTGACTGAATAACTAGCTAAAGTCCAAACAGGCCAAGGTGACCGGATGCTTGGTAAGGGAAAGTCCTAGTAGGTTAGAAAGAATTGGATGTTAGGCAAGGCAAGTCCAAGTTGGTCAAGGTGACTGGATGCTTGGCAAGGGAAAGTTTTAGTAGGTTAGAGATAATCAGATGTTAGACAAGGGAAGTAGGTCAAAGAGACTGAATGTCTAGCAAGGGTGAGTAGTCTACCGAGTGACTAGCAAGTCCAAGTGGATTTGGAGGACTAGAGGCTTGGCAAAGGGAAATCCTGGGGGAGTAAACCCTAGGTGGTGAAATCCTAAGGAGTAGATCTTAGGTGGTAAAGTCTTAGAGGAGTGACCTCCAAGCAAAAGGTAAATCTAGTAGGTCAAGTAGACTTATAGGATTAGGCTAGGTTGCTTGTTTGTATTTTGTATGACTGTTTGATAAGAACCTGGAGCTGGAAGTAAAATAGAGAGAAGACAAACACAATCAGATGCAGTTGGACCAAGTTCGGAGTGAACCGAACTTGGCTTGGGTCTAACCGAACCCGAACTTGTCCGATCGACCAAAAAATTAGTCTGATCGATCGAACGGGTTTGATTAACCGAATGTGGATCCGAACCTGGGTTGGGTTCGGTTGATCGAGTTTGAGTTCGGACTCGGATCGGTGACTTGGCTTGGTTCAGTTGATCGAAAAATTGATTCGATCGACTGACTAAGTTCAATTGACTAGATTGCTTAGTTGTCAGAAATGTTGATGTGGCAGATTGACATGGAAGCTATGTGGCAAAAGATCAGGTTCAACTTTATAATGTGAATGAGGATAAGGATAAATCAGATGATGTGGATAAAGATAAGGCTTGATCCAGATATGGTTTGATCTAGATAAGAGTTGATCCAGATAAGGATCTTATCCAACTCTGTAAAAGGAAATGAAAGCTCTATGTTCAATGACAACACTTCTTCTCTACTATTCTCTCTATGCTCGAAAGAAAAGATAGCAAGGTGAAACTTTTCGACCGAGGAAGTTTAGGAGGGGTACATTGTGTTTAGGACTTCCGGATCGACTCGAAGAGTTTGTTTGGTTTGTTTTTCAAGTTACACTTCATTTTATTTATATTTCTTGTGCTTGTAAAACTGTAAGCGGGTTTCTCCGCCTCCGAAAAAGTTCTAGAAAGGAGACCACTAGTGGAAGGGCGCCTCTTGTGATTAGGCCTTGGATGTACTGACCTTGAGGGGGGAACCAAATGTCGCGAGTCTTTTACCTTATATTTCAAGTTATTTATTATTCCACTGCAAGTACTAATCTAATAGATCGAACGAACACAAGTAAACGCGAGAAAAAGATGGTTGATATTCACCCCCCTTTTATCGACGCACACTGATCATACAAATAGACCATAGTATGCTATGATCTCGATAATGTCCATGCAATGATCTATGAAAAACTTCCTAACTAGGTATCTAGTAGGCATGGAAATGAAAGTATGCTATGCATGCCTAATTTTAAGTTCCTCAGAAGGAAACCTAGGGTCCTAACTAGGTACTTGGGAGGTGCTAGCCTTAGTGACTCTATGTTTAGGTCTAAATAGAGAATATTATGAATGAGAAAGTTAATATAAAAATAACTTGAAAAAGATCAAGTTAGGGTCATTACCTAGGCATAGTGTCGAGAAAGATGGCTACAACCCAAAACTTTGGCCGAAATGGGCTTAACTGCAGCTAAAACTCGAGTTTGGGAGAGGGATTGAAGGTTTTGAAGATGAAATTCGGTTGTTGCCTCGGGTCACCTTTATAAAGGTTGTTCGATCGACCAAAGGGGGACTTTGATCAACTTGGAACGTCTAATTGAGAGCGCCCGTGAATGATCAGACATGCGACCGAAGTTAGGCTTCGATAGGCCGGTGTGTGATTTTTACCATCTATTAATGGTAATTAATTTTGAGTCTAGGCAACCAGAGGGTTCCGGTAAAAGTGTTGACTTTTCAAGAAAATTGATCTATCTAAGAAATAATGCCTAACTTAAGTCTTAATAGGTCATTTCGAAGAGATAAACACTCAAAAATAGTTTTTATAAAATAAAGTTTTTGAAGCATAATTTTTTAAAAATATTTTTGATATGTACAACTTTAGTTTTCAACTTAACTATCCATAAGATAGAAGCTTTCTACTTGTTAGTCACTTAAGTGAAGTCTCCAGCTTGTTTATTGAAACAATGCTTTCAACATGTTATTCATTTTAAGTGATCAATGTATGTTTTTATAGCCTTAGTTCATATCGATGTACGAATATAAGCATTTGGAACCAATGCTTGGTCCTAGCATCTCACCCCGTCTACATGATTTAATACACAAACATGTTATCCCTTAGGTATTTGTGAAATGCATTGGTTACCTAGATATATAAGAGCATGCAATCTACGATAAGACCTAAACTAAGTCCAAGTGCATGTAAAAGAAAATAAAGTAAAAGTATAACTTAATTATATATAAAACTATAGATTAATAATTAAGTAAAGAAACATGTGAGCATGGTTCCTTCCTAGTCTAAGTAAAGCTAAAAGTTAGCTCCACCCTAAATTGGAGGTCTAACACACCTTAATTTAAAATATGAGTTAGCATAACAAGCATTAGCACGAGTCAAGTTAATATAATGAATATGTTGTTTTGACATCCAAAAAGATTTATTTCCTACTTTATCAATCAAATATGATTTAGGAACCCAATCTAACTTATGAAAGCATGATTGTTTCTATTCAACAAGGATGAGTAAGAAATATGATTTTGACTTGAGTTAAATCCAAGTCCAGTCTTGTTGTATGCAACTCGTTGAGATTCAAGCATCATGTCTAGATACTTAGACCCTGATGTGAACTTGCCCAACATTGATTTTGACTCATCAACTTGATTTTTCAAATTAGAATTCTCCTCCTCAAACTTTGACACTTTAGTTGAGGTTCCAAATTGACTAACTTTCGTTGATAAGTCAAATTTGGTCTTTTCCTTGAGGTCTTTGACCTCCTTAAGTAAAAACTTGATTTGAGACTTGTGGTTCCTGCCCCCCTTATGCACTAGTCACTGTTCGGGCTGGCTAGACTAGCCCCCATGATTTACCTTCTCCGTGTTGGTTCTGGGACGGACTGGCGGGGGCGCTGGGAGCGAGCGTTTCGCCTTTTGCCATAATGAATTGAGCACGAGTCATACGAACCTATACATAGTTTTGAATTGAGCACGAATTGTTCCCACGGGATGATCTGTTGGCTAGTGCATGAGGTGTTGTCACAATGAGGTATAAGAGTCAAATCCTGGCTAGTAGACAGGTTCCTGCCCCCCTTATGCACTATTCACTGTTTGGGCTGGCTAGACTAGTCCCCGTGATTTACCTCTTCCGTATTGATTCTGAGACGGACTGGCGAGGGCGCTGGGGCGAGCGTTTCGCCTTTTGCCACAGTGAATTGAGCACGAGTTGCATGCGTATTTCATTCTTCACTTCACTCATATCGTGTTTACTCGTAGGAGAGAAAATAGAAAAACAGAAAGAATAAAAACTGAATGGAAAAGAATAAAAAAATAAAAAAAGTTTTTACTGTTCTCATTCTACTTCGGTCATCGTTTAGTTCCAAGTTAGGAAAAATTAATGGACTTGAATTCCTACTTCTTCTATTTCCCCTTCCAAATAAATAACTAAAAATCAGAAAATTTTAATTTCATTTATTTTTTCCTATTATCAGTTTTGTCCAAATAAATAAATAAAACTCAAATAAAAATAATTTACAAAATCCATCTACTTCTTATGCATTTTCTCTATTTTTAGTCCATTCGCTGGATTTTTTTTAATTTTCTGGAATTAATCAGTTTTTACCTCTGATAATCCCAGAACCGTTATATTGGGCCGGATTTGGGCCATCGTGATTCAGCCTAACTAACATATTACCTGGCCCACCTTTCCCTTGCTCTTTCGGGCGGGAAACTAAAAACTCAATTATCTATTCATAGTCCAGTTCCCAAGTCGAATTTGCCGTCCGTACCTTTCCCTGCGCCGGCGACGATGGAGAGGATCTACGTGACCGTGAGGGCGCGGCCGCTCTCCCCGGAGGAATCCAAGTGCAGCCCATGGAAGGTCTCCGGTAATTCCATCCACCTTACCAACCAGCCAGCCAAGTTCGAATTTGGTCAGTCTCCGCCTCCCTCTCTCCCTCCCTTTCAAACCCTAGCCTTGCACTTCGACGCCTCATTTTGATTTCTTCCCGAGTGGCAGACAGAATTTTTGGGGACGATTGCAGAACTATCGACGTCTACGAAGCTCGCACCAAGGAGATCGTTGCTTCCGCCGTCCGCGGCTTTAATGGTCTCGTGAAACGCTATTACCCATCTACATAATTCGTCAGTTTTAAGCTATTTCTGACCAATATTAGTCTTTCAAGTCTGTTTCTTGAATTGGAGTGCTTACTGTGTCAGCCTTATGCACTTGTGACTTTTAGCTTCCTTAGCATTTCCCTTTTTGTTTGTTCTTATAGGCACAGTTTTTGCCTATGGGCAAACTAACAGTGGCAAAACTTATACTATGCGGGGTTCAAATGAAGAACTTGGAATAATCCCCCTCGGTGTGCATGATTTATTCAAGAGCATCCAAGAGGCAATGATACTTTTCCTTTCTATATTTTGCCAAATTAATACTTTAGCAATTTGTGGTTAGTTCAATTTCCGATTTGTAGAATTTAATTTATTTTTCATCACTCACCTACTTAAGAAAGCCACATCATCGTCATTATCTTTTCGTGTAAAATTAGCTTGTGCATATGAGTAACACTAGCAGTTCTATTAACGTTGAATTTAGTAACTCCCATGGTTGAAGAGTGATAGTAGCGTGAAGAATAGGTGATTTTTGTAGTTGTGGCTATTGCCAATGTAGAATTAGGCAGGTCAATTTATGCAATCTACCATTGCATGACAAGGATGTTTTTTTTCATGACTTGACTGTTCTTCTATCCTTTTTTCCCAAGGTTTACCACCCAAGTTAATGACCATTTACAAAAAAATCTTCTTTCTCGTATAGCTTGACAATTAATATTGGTGTTATGTCTATGATGTTAATTGCAATACTAGGATATGGATAGAGAGTTCCTTCTCCGCATGTCTTACATGGAGATATATAATGAGGAAATAAATGATCTTCTGGTCCCAGAGCATCGTAAATTGCAAATCCATGAAAGTCTTGAGGTAGCCTTCAATTGAAAATGTTTTATCTCATTTTCATCATTGATTTTATTGTATATTTTCTTTGATCTTGATGAATCATCTTGACCATGCTTTGAAGAGGGGTATATATGTTGCTGGTTTAAAAGAAGAGATTGTGACCTGTGCTGAACAAGTTCTTGATTTGATGGAGTTTGGTGAATGTAAGTATTTTCTTGCTTGGCACAATTTTATTTTTTATTTACTATTTTATTACTTTTGTGTGCTTGAGGAAAGTTATTAAAGTACATGACATGAGCACTTTTTTTTGTTGCAGCTCATCGCCATATTGGAGAGACAAACATGAATCTTCATAGTAGTAGATCTCACACTATATTTCGCATGGTACGTTTATTTGATCATTTGAAATGTATTGCATATGGACGATTATCCTAAGCTGTTCCACTGATTTTTGAATGGGCCTTTAGATTATTGAGAGTAAGGAAAGGGTGGAAGAAGGGGACACAGTTGATTCTTGTGATGCTGTCCGTGTATCAGTTCTTGTATGTAAATTTTGCACTGTTTCAGTGTTTGATTGTGATTACATTTCCTTAATTTCCCCCCACTTAGCCTCTTTTCAATAGCCATCTTATTGATTTAAAATGTTTCAACTCATGCAGAATTTGGTGGATTTAGCTGGTTCTGAACGTGCAGCCAAGACTGGCGCAGAAGGCGTGCGACTGAAAGAGGGTTCTCATATAAACAAAAGCCTAATGACGCTTGGTACTGTCATAAAAAAGTTAAGTGAAGGTGCAGAAAGTCAAGGGTACGCTGTTATTGTCTGTCCTATATAGTTTCTTTCACATGCAAATGTATACTCATCCTTACTGTTAAACTATTGCAGCGGTCATGTTCCTTATAGGGACAGTAAGCTCACTCGGATTTTACAACCTGCACTCGGCGGAAATGCTAACACTTCAATCATTTGCAACATTACATTGGCACAGGTGCTTCACCAACTTGTTGTATTTATCTGTTGATTATTGGAGTTTCATCATGTTATTTGATTTAGTGCACTCTTGTGTTCTCTTGATGCCCATATTGTTACAAGTGACAATTCTCGTCTTCTGTTTTTCTTAATGATACTTATTTGCATACAAATCTATCTGATAACCAAGTTTGTTATATATTCTATACTTGTACCTCTTTGAAGGTCTTTTTCCTCCTATTGTATATAAGAGACATAATGAAGGTGAGAAACACATTGCACTATTGATAGATAGGTGATAATCAACTCTCACACTGTATCCTTCATGGCAGGTTCATGCGGACGAGACTAAGAGCAGTCTTCAGTTTGCAAGCAGAGCACTGCGTGTTACCAATTGTGCATGCGTTAATGAGGTTTTGTTCTACCGAATTCTTTTGTTGTTCTCTAGTTCTTAGAAATTTCTGATATATGTCTATTTTTCTCTTACAATGATTATTTCTCAACAAATGTTGAGATTAAGGGAGAAGTAATTCATTCTCATCACAAAAATGAAGAATATAGAAATAATACACATAACTCTTGGTGTTCATGGTAAGGACCTCAATGGAGTAGGTTAGGTGTGGGATAAGATTCTCTATTCAGTCCCAACTGGTAGAATGTCATTAAGTGGGAAAGCTAAACATTTTTTCTTCAACTAGAAGAGATAAAGAACATTAGGACATTATATTTGATACCCTAAAGACTAGGCTGGTTAGAGTAGACATGGGATGATATACATCCTTTCGTGCATTGCCTAGCAAATATATTTTAGGGAGAAAGTACATAAATTTCATTGTTATCATTTGCTCCTACCTCTCTCCCTTGATCTCAACCTCTTCCCCTCTATCTCTGATTCTAATGTCACCCACCCTTTTCCTCATTACTGAAAGTAGATGATCATCAATGCTAGAGACCCACATTGCGACATCGTATCCTTTGATTTTGACATGCTCTATTCCTTTCAGCTCTATGTTGATGTGTTCGTCTTCACCACCAAGGGCATCAACTTCTCCAACATACATGTTTACCTTGCTGAATAGTGTTTATCCTCCCAACACTGCAGTTGTATGTGTATCAACTAGATATCTAGTGTTCTCCCACTAATGAATATTAGAAAATGCAAAATTCTCTTCTTAGTGATTGATCTCTAACTATAACTTCACTCCTGCTATCCAATTCTGTTCACAACATTTTCCGCTTCCTTTACCACATAATGTGAATGATGCTAGTCAACCTGCTGTTAGTAAATTGTTTTATATGATTTTAAGAATACTTCGGCAATCCTATTTTGGAACCTAGTGCAACCTATTCTATTAAATCTTTATGACAAATTTCAGGGTGAATGCAATCTTCATTTCCTTTTTGTTTGCATTTTCTTATATCTGTTGTAACTGCTTGATGTTCTAGTAGTTTAATACTCCTATAACAAATTCTGAAAGACTAAATGAATTTTGTCTACTTCATACAAGAAACCTCGCATGCTTTCTTTTTCCAACCACTACCCTTCACTATCTACTTCCCAATCATTCTTGTAATTTTCAAATAGATCAAAATTGCTTGTATCTCTGTTTTTAATTTTCTCAGTAATAATCAAAGAGCAGCATTGTCTTATTGCAAGCTTAGACCGCATTTGCTTTTCAATTTCCCCCTTCAATTTTCCTTTTCAAAGGAAAAAAGGATAATCTGAAATTAAATAAGTTTGACATTGAGTTTTTCACTTTTCTATGAAATAAAACTTTGTTTACTTGAGGTAGATTGAACATTCCTGAAAATTATCAAAGAAATAATTTTTTATAAGAATTTGATTTCTCCCATATTCTTAGGATTTTTTTTGTTTTTAGCGAGTTGGAGAAATGGAAACTTTCCAAAATAAATTCAACCTTGATTTTTCAATTAACAGACATTTCGTTGACCTAAAAGTTTCCCTCTTCTCTCTTTTTTTTTTTTTGATTTTGGAACCCACTCTTAATCTGTTTCATGTGCATTGCTTGATTTGTCTTAGACCAACTAGTAATTTGTATATTTAGTTGCTTTTTGCCATGCATTGACAGATCCTAACAGATGCAGCTTTATTAAGACGCCAAAGGAAAGAAATTGAAGGGTTAAGAGCAAAATTATTGGTCTGTCCATAAACATTGATGTTATTACCATTTGTATTGGGTCCATGTCTCTTCAGTTGCTAATTTTTGTCTTGTTATTTCTCACTTTTGCTGGGTATTATAGAGCTCTCACTCAGAGCATTTGGAGGAAGAAATACTGAACCTTCGAAACACCCTGCTACAGGTTCACCACATTGCTTTCTTTTCTATTTGATGATGTGGTTACCATTGATGATTATTTTCTCTTAATATGGGATGTATTTTTCTAAGAGTGAGCTTGAGAAGGACAGAATAACATTAGAGCTAGAAGAGGAAAAGAAAGCTAAAGCTCATCGTGAAAAGAGATTGCTAGAGCAAGCCAAGAAAATTGCTAACCTTAGTTCACTGGTACTATGTTCTGAAAGGGATGATAAGAGTACATACCTTAGTCAGGTTAGTAAATTTCTCCGCCTTAAGTATGTTACTGCAAAATTGTGCTTTTGTTCATTTCAAAAAGAAATCCAGCCCACTGTCATAGTGTGAATGCATCTGAACATAGGTTGATTTACATATTAATTAGGTTGCCCCTTTTCACATCTCTGATTTTATTTTGTTGTTTGATTGGTAAAACAGTTATGCTTGAGTTAGGTAAATCAATTGTGGTTATTTTCTTTTATGCTTCTTTAGCATAATATGCTTTACACATTTTTTTATGTTGTTCATATCTCATTTCACAAATGCAGCCAAAATCTCATTTTTAAGCTGTAATTTCATTTACTTTCATTGATTCAGTTACTTCCTGATTCTTTCAAATGATTCAACAGCATATAATATTAGGGATGGGAAAAAAATGGATTTATGTGACACTAATTGGAAAATCAAATTGAACTGATTTGAAAATTTTGGTTTTTTCGGGTTTGAGGATGCCAAATTGACTCTTTTGAGTTGGGGGTCTGGTTGTCAGTATTCATGTAAAATCTGATCCAAACTGATTAGGTAATTAATTAGTACATATTAACTATATACTTTATTATTATTTGTAAATAATAAAGAAGATCAAAATGATAATAAATGAATTCAGATAATTGATTGAATTTTAATTTTGCAAACATAGAATTTAAAAAAATCTAAAAGGCCAGATCCAATCCATGCCAAAAAATTCGGTCCAGATATGTTTTTAGTGAAACCGGGTTTGAGTCTAGGTTTGGGGATTTTAGTACATCTGATCATACTCATTCTCATCCCTACAGTAACTTGTTCATTTTTCACACATTACAACTTATTCTTGCTTTGACTTGTTATGATTTACAATAGTTTCTATATTCTGCATTATTGCTTTATTTGCAGATGAATGCCATCCTATTTGTTCTTTTGAGAACTAAATGCCTGAACTTAAAGTTCCTTTTCATTTACAGAACAAAAGAAGACTAACATGGTGCCCAGGACCTTCTCGAAAATGTAACGATGAGGTAAACCATAATCTGGGCCAACTTGTATTATTATAGATATCAGATTATGTTACTTAAGCAGTTTAAATAGATTAAGGAGCCACTTATATAAATATCAATTTCAGATTTTTTTTGTTAAGCAGTTCAGTAGATTAATATCTTGTATACCAGGTGTATTGACTACTGAATGCATAATGATCTGAGCAAGGCATAAATCAATATTGTAAGATTCTTACAGGACAATGTAATTTTTGATTTTTCTGGACTCATGAGTGTCTAGACTGGTGGCTAGCACTTTACCCAACACTATTCCAGTAATATTTAAGTTTATCAAGGACAAAACATATCTCTCTGATGATTTTGTCATCGTTTCAAAATGTTAGGCATTAAATGGTTTGCTTGTTTTATTGCTTGAATTAATCATTCTTATTGGAATAGTATGACAATGCTTTGGGTCACCTTTTACACTGCTGATCGATATTAATTGTTATATTTTATTTTATTTTTGCATTGTATGATTGTCTTTCTTATGCGGAAGAATAAATTGGATGTTTTGAAATATACTTTAGTGCATGCATATTAGTTTGTAATAATGATTTCTATGCCTTCACATATGCCCCATGTGTTGCATATGTTCTATGCAGTGAGTAGACCACATTATCTGCATATGACTTTTGAAACATCAAGTGTTAGTTGGGATATTTTTTTGATAATTGTTATTCGTAGATGAATGCTTCTTTAATATGTCTATGCCATATAGCACCTGACTGATAATGACGGCCTTCAATTCAAACGCAATGCAAATGTTGGTTATGTCCATTAGCTTGCATATTTTTTGTATACATTATCTAGTTCATTGATTCAGCGCAAGTAACAGTTTTTTTTGTAATGTTTACTAACTGTAAGGAATATAAATTCAGGTGGCCGTTCCAGATTCAATAGCTACAGATCGCATTAGACATGATTCTGATATTGGTTTTCATGTCCCTTTTGAAGAACTAATAAAAGAAAATAATGTTAATGCGGATAACATGAAACATGATGCTAGTTTGCCTGATAATTCGGAAGATGACTATGATTGCAAGAACATCTCTTTTCCAGATGCACATGCTTTGCTGCATGTCACAGATAGGAAAAAATTCCATGCCAAAAAGATTGGCTTGCTTTCAGTAAGTATCTTTTTTCCCCTTTGCTACTTTTTGTTCTAGTCCCATGTGATTTTAAATTTCAAAGAACTCTTTGTTAGGCAGTAAGTGAAACTGATGAATGCGACCACATTGACATAGAAAAGAGCATGGATTGTCACCGCCAGGTTTTGCTTTCTATCTTTTTACAAGCTAGTTTGTGTTTGATGTAAGAGCCAACATGAATATAATATCGTTTCAGAATGCTCTGGACATAGAATTTAAAAGCCCAGCAAAAAAGTTATCTGAATTCAGTCCTGGCCATGGCAGCACTATCGCCTCGAGTTGTAAAACAAGCTGCAGCGTAACTCGTGGGTGTAAAAGCTTAACTGAGAGGGAATCAGAGGCAATCATTGTCATCAAACAACTCCAGGATCAGGTACTTTATTTGTCATGGATGTACATACTCTCATCTTAACATAGTAACTGGAGCACATAAATGCCTATGCAGATCAAGTCACTAGAAATTGAGAAGGCTTCTATTCAAAAAAATTTGGACAATGTTCTTGAGTTGGCTACTGAACAGAATGCTTCCTTCAAGGAGAAGTATGAAGAGGTAACTAGTCAATGCATTTTGGAGTATTTTTGTGTCACATGATACATTTGGATGTGGGAATAGCACAATAAATATTAGGTGCTCCTTTTCTTCTTCTTTTTTTTTTTTTTGCATTTGAGACTCAATCAATGTTAGATTTAACTTGATTTATGGGGATGCCATTAATGGAAGATGTGCCAAAATTTATTAAATAAAAAAATGAAAACGACATTACTAGTTGAATTAGAAATACCATTATATGCACATTAGGTATAAAATTTCACACAAATATTTATGAAAATTAAATCCAATTTCCTTATCATGAAAATTCTAACAGAATAATGTGAGGCTTTAAATTAAACTTCAATGCAATCTTTGCCTATGAGAAAATTCTTAGCAGCTTTCTTAAATTATTTGTATTAAAAGTAAAAATATCAATATGTTATATGAACAGAAACTGAGAAACATTTTGGTTAGAAATTAGTTCATCGAGTTTGGTTTGGATCCCTTAACACATTGTTCACATTTATAATTTTATTTTTTGTGAAATTTATGGTATGGCAAGTGATATTTTCAGTGGCAATTGTTCCTTTAATGAGAGCTTTAGACTTTTACTCGATTGATTTTTTCCCATGAGTTTATAATTAATTTACTTCTTTTATGGGATCTGGTAGACACTTTTCTATAAGTTTTTACTATTTTATTGTTTTGGGTATTAATTTCTTTCTTGGTTTTCCCAATTTACACTGGTTGCTATCTTTCACTTTATTTATTTTCTTTAGCTCAATCAAGAGCTTTTACATGCACAAGAGGAGGCTAGGGTGTCTTGTGAACAGTTTCAACCTGTGGTGCTAACTGATGCATTTGTAGTAAGTATTTCTTTGATCTACTCATTCACTCTCGTTCTTATGATTTCGTTGTTGAATGGATGCTTAACTGTAAATACAAAAAAGATATGGATTTTCATCTTTCTATTTTATCCATACTTCCTTGGCATGTTTCAGGGAATTAAGTCAGATTTATCTGGAAAGGTTGTAACTGAAGTTCAAGACTTAGCGATGCAGGTTGAACATTCAAAGAAGTCTATGGATGATACTGTATCCATAGTTAAAGATCAATTCAATGATTTCTCCATCCTAGCTGATGCATTTATGGTAAATTTCTTACTAAACTTGTAGTGCCAAGTACATGTATTCCTTTTGCCTGAATTTCTTGAGTATGTCGTTTGCTAAAGATTGCTTATCCCATTTTAAATTGGAAAGGAAAACAATCTCAAACACTAGGTATTTTATTTTTTTGTTCTTGTCTTTATGTTATGCAACGGCAACTTGAGTGTATGGATCTTATTCTGTGGCCTCCATGTAATTTTATATCACAAGTGATATCTCAACAATTCTAAATCATTTATTATTACGCTAAATATTGTTCTCGTTGATCACCTCTTCTCTATCACGACTTCAACTTTTTGGAGTTTGGTCTCATCATTGTGTCATGATCTTGAGTCTTGAATATCTTCTGCACTCAAGAGTGATCGCTTTTAGAAAGTGTTTTCAGCATTAGGACTTTGCTTGACTGGTTCAATTGTTGGTATGTGAAGGTGCAATCATGTGCTGGTAATTGAAGCATATCTTCTGTTCAAAATTGAACCTTTTTAGCATCATGGAAAAATCTAGCTTTGGCATATGCCAATGCTACTATAAAATATGAGGAAAATATATTTTGGATGTATAACGCCGAGTCCTGCTTTGCAGTAATATTTTCTGTGTGTTTCCTCTGCTTGTTGATGCTTTAATCTTTGTTCTGCCTCATGTAATTTTGTACTGTTTGTGCGTTATCTTGCACTTCCTTGTCTGGCAACAATTTCTTCATATTTGTTTGTATGCCAGGAATTCAGGTCATTTGCTGATGCAGATGCTGCTCAGTTCAAATCAATAATTGCAGGACATAACGAAATACAAAGATGTACGATGAAGAGAAATTGTGAGCTTGAGCAAGAAAAGGTGGGTCGTAGCTATGCTTTTGATAAAACATTGATACTTGACCAAACATTTTGCGTTGTTTTCTAACTTGCTAGAAATGCAGGACATTCTCCACAAACAATCTGTTGTCTATCAGAATCAACTGCAGGAGCTTATATATGAATTGGAACATCAGCGGAAAGCTATGGATGTAAGTTTATTCATTATGCATGTGTTACTATGATGATGTTATCTTAGCCTTTTTTATTTGTGGTAGGATCTTGGACTTCAGCATGATCTTCAGAGGGATGACCTCCTGTCTCAAGTCCTCAGTCTTCAAAAAGAAGTGTCATGCTTGTCATCCTCTTCTATAGTAAGAGAGAAGGAAACCATCAGAAAGGAACTTGATAAAACCAAGACAAAGTTGAAGGATACAGATTTCAAGCTTAAAAATGCTATTCAAGACAAGATAAAACTTGAGGTTGCCATTTATAGTTTGTGTCCCTTTTGTTCAGATACGTTTGATCTGTAGTTTATCAAGCTTCCAGTAATGATCTTCAGAAATATTGGACAGAGTGAAAGGGCACAGGCTGAGCGAGAGATCAAGCACTTGCAAAATCAAAATGTGGTTATGGAACGTGACATTTGGAGACGCGACTCACTTGGTGCTAGGATGCGTGACTCTAAATCGAGTGATTATAACCGGCAAAAGGGTGTCAACATGATTGAGCAAAATCTTCAGGTCAGGTTTCTTATTCTGTGATATCTTAATCTTTTCATATTTCATATGATCTTGTGCCAATTGATTAGATTGCAATTAGTATAGATATAGAGCTCCATTTGTTTGTTTAGGAAGACCACCAAAAACTCGAGCTTCGTGTCTTTGAAATGGAGGCTGAGATCACTTGTTTGAATGAGGCTTTGCTGTGTGCATTTAATGAAAAGGAAGAAGCAGTCTCAAGGAACGAATTTTTGAATTCAGAAATAGAGGCTCTTTCAGAGAAGTTAGGCACTTCAGGTTCTGAGATAAAGTCATTGAAGGAGGAGATGGTGGCCATGGTGTGCCCTACTTAACATAAACATTTCCCTTTATCTTGTTTCCTATTTTCCTAATGGTTGTGTTCAACATGTTCTACTGCTACAGGCAGAGAGATTGGTTGAATCTGAATCAGTTTTGAAAGAAATGGAGTCCTCTATGAACTCTGTGTTAAGAGAAAAAGAAGAGATGGGAATAGTAATCATTTTTTGCAACTTTCATTTGGACACTGATTCTGGTATTTTTCTTATGAACTTCATCCAATTTCTGCATTTCCATTTGGTCTGCAGCAATTTGCAGATGTCCTTTTAGAAATGGAGGCAGAAAAATCGATATGGTCATCTAAAGAGAAAGCTTTCTTGGAGGCCAGTGAAAAATTAAAAATACAGAATAATCTGATGCAGAAACTATCTGAAAATTTACTAGAGGTATTATATATGAGAGATTTTTCTTACTTTTTTCCATGTCGATATTTTATATGTTGTCCACTTAATGTCACTTTCACTTTCTATTGATCTTCGAGCACTTTATCATAGAACAATTTGTGTATTTTGTTGTAATCCTGATGCGTGTGATAGGCAAAGCATGATCTGAAGTTTTCTGAAGAACAATGCGAGCAACTAAAGGAAAGGTTGATCTTTGTTGAAGAAAAGGCACAGGAAGAGAAACAAAGCAGGTGGATTTTGCTTAGTTTTTTTTAATAAATAAATTTGACAAGGGATGGGCCCTATTTTGGTTGGATGCCTACCTTAGTTTGAAAAGTGGGACTACCTCTATCCTGGTTGGCTAAGTTGGATATGATTGTTTTTGATACAATTTTTCCAATTTGTCATATGATAGATGATAAAATGAAAAAAAATATATATATGTTGAGATGGAATGCATATGTTTAAGGCAGAAAACTGGTTTTATGGTTATTATTTGAATCAATTTGAGTAGGTGTGAGGGGGTAGAATGAGATAAAAGAAAACATTTGTTAATGGAACAAAAAAATTCAGAAGGTTTAGATATTCAAAGATGAATCGAATCAGAGGACACTGTAAGCAGTTGAGGAAGATAAGGAAATTTTGGTTAATGTAATTAATAATAATTTAATTTATTTGAGTATTCCTTTTGCTTTAGTCTTGCATAAAGCCCAATAAAAATATAAGATCAATCTCAAATAGTTGGGGACAACCAATGCTTGATGAGGATGACTTCGAGTGCCTCCCATGCTAATTTAATTTTTTTCTGTAATTTTATTATTTAATTTGAAGTTTATGCTCAAAAGAATTAATTTGTTGCAACTTAGCTTAATTTTTTTAATATTTTATAAATTAATATAACATTTTTGTCTTCTGCAGCTTGGCCAAGTCTTCTGAGATTGATCAACTAAGAAATGATCGTAAGCAGTGTGCAGTTGAGATTGTGGAACTGAATGAAGTGCGCCTTTCTGTGTGTTTAATCTACTGTTTTGTTTTTGATTGAAAGCACATATGTATTATTAAAAATCAAATCTTAATTATCCACAGGTGAAGTCAAGATTTGAAGCACTGTCATCAGAACACCAACATACTTGTGAAGAATTGCGAAAACTGCAGGAGCACGTGAGCATCATTTCTAGAGAAAAGGATGAGTTATCTTCTCTGGAAACAGTTATTGGTCAAGAATTGGTAGGACAATTGTATAACCAGTGTTTTTAGGATGGGGTGTGTCTAGACTTGAGAAAGTTTTTATCCAATAGCACTTGTTTTTTATGCAGATGGTGAAGGCCAGAACTGATTCAACTGAATTAGAAAAAAAAATCTTGCAAATGGAACTCAAGATGCATATGGTATGCCAAGCAATTACTTTTTTTATTTACAACCTCAAATTTTGCATTGTGCTCAAAGAAATTTCCTTCTCAGGCTGCTGTCATTTTTTTTCCTCTGAGATTACTCTTTAAAGATACAATGATGCTTGCAGGATAGCTTAAACTACAACAAAGAAAGAACAAAGCTCAGAATGCAGCTTCGCTCAATGCAGGCAACCTTAGATGCTTATCGTGGCAGATACAGAGAGGTTGTAGATGAAATGAGTCTGATGAACAAGAAATATGAAGAAGCATCGGCCAAATTAAAGAAGCAACTAGCTCAATATGGTATTGAAATACTTAGCTTGAAGAAGCAGTTGATCACTAAATAATCTACTTTAATTACTTTGTATTATATGATGATTCCTGCCCTTTGTAAATGTATAAGCCGGTATTATGGTTGATTTTGTTTTCGCATTGGAAACAACCAATCATTCCGTTCATGTTGGAAAAGTTGTAAGCAATTTATTATCATAGCAAAGAAGGTTTTGCTTTGAGTTTTATTTTCAAGTTTATTATGCTAGCTGGATAGCTAATGCCTATTAATTATGTAATTAAGCACCAAGTTTAGCAAGATGTGTGTTAAATAAAGATTTGGAATGGTAGTTTTTGATTGTATGAAATAGTACATATATGGTGTAGACATATTTATCAACTTGTTTAATCTTTATGTAAGATATATTATACTAGGATTTGAATGGAAAATAAAATAGTATCATGTAGTCTTAATTATCTCTTTTAGGCTTCTCTTTTTGTGCTCTACATTTATTGTACTAATGTTCCTCAAAATAGTTGGATTTGCCAGTGAATTAAAGCTTGCGTGGTTGCATTATAAGAAGGAAAAAAAATAACATTTTATTTATTCTAATATTCTTTATCTGTTTGATTTATAATTATTTAAAATGGAATTGGATATATATTTTAAAACATTGAGCGAATACTATTTGGTTTCTCATACACCATTTTAATTAAATGCATGCCGACTTGCAAGTATTCAGAATAATTAGAAATCAAATACGATGTGGGAATTTGTCTTTTCAAGAGCATATACAATTGACAACTTTAGATCTAAATAACTTAGACATCAATTTTGACTAGCTTGTTTCATGCCATTGGCAATACAATACTTGCTAGTTCCTTAACAAGTCAACGGAGAGCCTTTTAAATAATAATGATAAAAAATAAAATATTCATCTTAATAATTTTTGTTAATTCATTTTAAGATCAACATAAAAAAAATAAATTATAAAAATTAATTTAATTACTTCAAACAATGATCAATACATGAAAAAACACAAGAACGAGAGCCTTTTAAATAATGAATTTGATATTATGTTGTTTTCATCATCATTTTAATGACCTTCTAAGATGATTTTATATTCTTTAAAAAAATAAATTAAAAAAAATATTTATCTTAACATAATAATTTTATACAAGAAAGGTCAGACGCTACTTCCATGATTTGAGAGAAGGGTAAATAAACAATCTCAATCTAAGACTTTCCTTGTCCCATCAAAGTAGATAATTGGATTAAATTAAGTAACAATGACGAAGCCAGAGCAGCTGACCATTATATTTTTACGATAAATTAAAATTTAGTCCGGTTTAATTTATTATTATTATTTATTTTACGTGTAATTTTAAAAGTTATTTAAATGAAAATCAACTTTTATACAAACAATTTAAATTACAACTCAATTGGAATACACTAATATATAAAACTAAATAAATAATAAAACTCAATTAGAAACCAAATGCTAGTTGTCTTTTCAAGAGCATGCAGATTGGCAAATTGAGATGTAAATAAAGATTCACGTCACTTTTGATGAGCTGGTTTGGACATGCCACAGCAATAAAATATTTGCCAGTTGGTTAAGAAGTAAACGGAGAGCCTTTTGACAGGCATGGTGAGCCGGGATTTGTACGAATTTTGCTGGAGATCGAACTTTTTAAAAAAATAATAATAATCGATTTAATATCCATCAAAAAGGAAGACTTCAAGGAGTCGTCGGCCTGCAAAATATTATTTCTCTTTTCTTCTCCAAAGCTATCATTAGCCACATCCACAGCAAACAACTTCTGCATTATCCTTCATGAACTATGGCAGAAGCTTTGGTAAGTGATGCGTATCGCTTCATGAGCGAGAAACTAGCAGATCTCCTCCAACTCAACGACAGACTCAAGTCTATAACTGATATCGAAGGGAAGATGGAGAAGCTCAAGAACTTGTCCACGATCATTGACGAGGTGATCCAAGACGTCGACTCCCGTCCTTTTATTGATGATGCTGTGAAGGACTTGCTCAAGAAACTCAAATACTTGGCCCGCGATCTCGAGGATGTTGTGGATCACTATGACACCAAAGTCTTGCAGATGCAGAGATCAAATACTTCTTTTGAGCCGGTGCGTGATTTCATCTCTTCTGATAATCAACTTCTGTTTAAGAGCAGGGTAGGTTGCATGATAAAAGCTATAACAGAAAGTCTGGATTCTATTTTGCTGCAAAAGTCCATTCTTCTTAATTTGCCACAAAACAGTAGCCACATGTCGTTAAATCCCTACAGAGAGACCCACTCCCGCGATAGCTTTGTTGTTATAGGGAGAGAACCAGAGAAAAATATGATTGCCGACATGTTAACAAATGATGATGATGATGATGAAAGTAGCCATAGCACATTGAAGGTCATTGCCATTGTTGGGATGGGTGGCCTGGGGAAGACTACACTTGCTCAGCATGTTTTCAATGATGAGAGGGTGAAAGCTCATTTTGAAAATTCAAGAATGTG
>JBBUKS010000042.1:9679063-9692892 GCA_038050645.1 Hedychium gardnerianum
GTGACTTCAGGTCTAAGGACTATTCATACCAATAGTCACATGAGAAAGTTTATGATACTCATATAACGATCCATGAAGCTTTTTCATAGCGGGTCAATTCAGTATACATTCTTTAATTTATTCTAACCTTAGCTTTAATTAAACCAATCAACTTCTATTTAATTTATACTCTAAACAGGTCTTCCAAAAACCTATTATTTATATCCCCGTAATCTCCTTTAATTAGCTTCAATTAAATTCAAAAAAATCTCGAAAAATTCCCAATAAATTCCATAAATTTGATTTCCTTGTTTTCACATATTATTTTATTATTTAAAATTATCATATTTAACATAATTAATTAGATTAAATAATTCAGGTTAATTAGATTAATTAATAATATAAAATAGATTAATTAATTAGATTTAACATCTCACCCCTTTCTAGATTTCCAAGCAAGAGAACCTTATAGTTGTAGTGAGATGATTAATAATTTGGTTTATTTCAAAAAGAGTTGTTTGGATTTGTGTTAAATTCAAACTTAGCTTTGGGTACTACAAATTGGTGTTTTTAGCATAAGCTTTCAAGCTATGCTGAATCACTAGGATATCAAGTAACCACGTCCCTAAAACAAAGCTTCATCAAAATAATCAACCCACAATACTTAATACTAGGTTTTAGTCTAACTGTTAAATATGGCAATGAAAAAAATAATAATAATAAAATAATGTGCATTGACCGAGGAATAAGTTTAAAAGAATTTTTGGAGATTTTTAAAAAATTTCCAGGATTTAATCGGTGCTAATTAGAGGAGTTCATGGGGATATAAAGAATAGGCTTTTATAAGGCCTGTTTGAAATACCAATTAAGTGGGAATTGATTGATTTAATTAACCTAAGGTTATAATTCATTAACCTAAAGTTTATTGATTAAACCTAAGGTTATATCTATTTGTTTTTTCTTCCCAAATAAAACCTAATTGATTTAATTTCTTCTGCCTTCCCCCTAAACACCCAAAGCTATCGTCGCCCGTCAATGGAGCCGAGCCAACCAATCGCTGCTCTTCTTCGGCCACCATAGCCAGACGAGGGTGGCTAGTAGCACCACCGTATCCTATTCTTCTTTTTCCTCTCCGTTTTCTCACCTCCACCTACCTTTCTCTCTTGAGTTTCTCTTCTGCTATCACCGATCACCACTACCATTTGTCCTGTACCACTGGCTACCGGTAGTTCTCACCATATCCGACCAGCCACAGTCGCAGGTCATGGCAGTAGTTCTATAAGCTAGTTTTTCGCCTTACTCCTCCACCTGACGCCATCAATTGACATCAGTAGACGACCACAATCGCCAGCCGCAATCGAGCCACGACTAGAGAGATCAGAATTGTGGATCTCCTCCAATCAGCCATTGGTGCTCCTCCTCATCTCCGGCTAGCAGCAGCCAGCCTCCCCCATTAGCCGCAGCCAGCCACAACCACAGCCGATGCTGCCCTCATCACCGGCTGTCATGGGCCACATCCACAGAGAGCACAACCGAAGAATCCAGGTTCCCTTTCCTCGTTCCTTCTGGAAATCAACTATCAAACTCTTTGTTACGACCAAAATTTGCCAGATCTAGGTTAGAATTCTTATGCTTTCAATTTCTTTGAGTTGTTTCTGTTACTTCAAGATCGGATCATTAAATGATTCTCATTCGACCCTCTCACATCAAGCTTCAGATTTATTCCCATTTTATGTCAGTTTGTTTGAGCTTCCGTGTTTGGTTAATACTCATGTATATTGTATTAATTAATTTGTATATGGATTTTGGATTTATTTCTGATTGTGTATTTGGTGTCATCAGTCAGGTTGGCTCGCAAATTGTATGTTTTTTTTTATTTTTCTAGCCGTGTAGACCATTTTTACTGTTTAGTTCTATCATTTATACACTACATGATTGTGCTTACCCGGGTAGGGTATTTTTATCATTTATACACTGCTTAGTTGTGAATACCCGAGTGGGGGTATCTATATTTATCTATTTTGTGATTATGTACCAGGAATTTGTGATTGTTACAAGGGAGGTGTCGTCCGATTTTCAATGGATAAATATACTCCCGGGGCATAACGGTTTATTGGTATCAAAGCCAGGTTGCGAAAGCATATTTTTCGTATTTTGGTTATCACAATTTGTTTTCTCGATGTGATTTTTCTGAGTTTTTGGGACAAGACAACGGCAGGATATCTCCGAGCGATAAGAGGTAAGTTGTGTAGCAAGTAACCTAATTTTCTGTAAATTCTTACCTTAATGTCTGTGATAGTTATGATTTGAGGTAGATTTGTCATTGTTTGTGAACGTGGTCCGGGTCGACCACGGAGATGATTTGTTGAGTCAATGGGACCTGGACCTGTTGCCTGAGAGGTGAGTTTTTCTAGGACTAAGGTTGAGTTTGATAGCATGAGTCAGACTCATCACACCCCTATGAGAGGTTCGAGATTACAGTCTCAGGAGTATCACCAATTGTACTAACCCAGACTAGCTAGCAGGGTGGTGGATAGAAATTGTATGTCATTGTTGATCGATCGATAAAAGATCGAATTACTCTATTTTTATGGAGATACGACCATTGGGTCACTTGTGCGTGGTTAGATAACCATGGAGGGACATATGAGTACATGACTTGTACGAACACAGAGAAGATTGCATTAGCTCCATAATACCAATGAGATCTGGTCATTAACTGGTGGATGATCTTCGAGATCAGTCCATTACTTGAATTTATATTTCGTGATGTCTTTGAGAGGCATTAGATGGATTTTTGTTGTGTAAGAATTGATAGAAGTCTTACACTCTGACCACATGACTTAGTGGTACCTCTGCCATCTGGGGAGGTTTTGATCATTAGTTAAGAAGTCAGGGGATGCCCTTGGACTATGATAGTCATTCACTAGTAGTGAATCATCAGGCGCTCGTTATGACATAATTGGACATTGTACTTGACGTGATTGGTTGATCAACCACTATGCTATAGTTGACTGTTGAGCATGAGTGGTCACATTCTGATTTTCGGAACACCCCTTGGAAATTCGTTGGGACTAAAGATGATGAGATATCTTCAGTCTTTGATTAACGCTAAGGAAGATGGTGCTTCACAGCCCTCGGACGTTCCTATAGTTCGAGAATGCTCGAACGTATTTTCGGAAGAACTCCCCGACTTGCCGTGGAAAGGCAAGTGGAGTTTATGATTGAGTCGATTCTGGGTATGGCACCGATATCAAAGACTCCGTACAGAATGACTCATTGTCTTTATGAACGACATTCTGATTTACTCCCGGTCAGAGTTGGAGCATGCACGACATCTTCGCATAGTTTTGGAGATGCTTCGACGAGAACGTCTCTATGCGAAGTTTACTAAATATGCATCTTGGTTGTTATCAGTGGGATTTCTTAGACTTGTAGTCTCTAGTAGAGGGTTATCGGTGGATCCCTTGAAGATGGAGACTGTGTTAGTATTATTCCTAAGAGCCAATTATGAGATGATTAGGCTTATTGGGTTAATGGATATAGATTGACTTATTGGGTTAATGGTCAATCCAATATACTAAAATTCAACCCATTAAAGATGATTAATGGAGATTAATTATGCATTCAAAAAGGAAGATTATTGAGTTAGACTCAAATGGATCCAACTATTGGATTGAGTCCAATTCGAATTAGACTCATGGAGTCAATTCGGATTGATCAATGAGTTAGACTCATTGGGTGAACTCGAATTCACCAAGGTAGAGGAAAGGTCAATTTTGAATTGATCATAATTAGACTCAACCAACTAAGGAGGATTAATGATGCTCATTAATAGAGATTAATGAAGCATTGATGAAAAGAAGACAAAGAGGCAAAAACCTTTGGTATTCATTAGATGAATATAAAAGGTTTCAAAATGAGATTTTATGTTGAATTTTGAATTTGACTCTTGCTCTCTTCTTCTCCTTCTTCCTCCTTGACCGAAACTTCCTTTTGGTTGTTAGCACAACTTTAGGTGGTTTTCTTCTCCAAGTTTGTTAGTTCGTGAGACGGACGGAACATATTTGTATGGATACCAAAAGAGGCGCGAACACTTGATCGTGCTGAGATCCAACAAGTAGAAAAGTTACTATCGGGAGTTCGTGTTTACGCAACAAAGGTATAATTCTCATAACAACTAGTATACGGTTTTCTTCGCATGAATCTTCTGGAAAAGATCTTGATTTTATTCCGCTGCGCTCATATTTAAGGCTCAAGATCCTTACAGACATCCCTATGCAAAAATACATCAAACCCCTTTTCTACCTCGTTCAATAGCCCCATTTCAATAATCATGGACCAGAACTCTAGCAGCGAACATCTAATCTGAAAACCCAACCTTGAACAGTGCGATGTGAATTTCTTGGAGCACATTGAAAGCATCTCTAATTTTAGGTATGAATCACAAGAAGTATCATATAGGTGACTTATATAAATGTATGCTAGACATTATCCACACAGATTGGGAACGAGTTATTGTCGGAAAAAGGAAGTCTTAAATTGGTTTTTGACGCCGCATACATGCTCCAAACTAGTTTCTCTAAAACTAGGGTTTCCTACCCTAGACGAGGAGCACGGGGATTATCGAAGGCAAAGAGGCGAGATCCATCAGTGGCACAGGCAGTGGAAACAAGGAAATGGGCGCGAGTGGAGTTACGACGACGACGATTGCATGGGAATCAGAGAGAGGCTGCAGTGGTGAGGAAGAGGAGCGCAAGGTCGAAGGTTGTTAGGTGGACAAGCAGGGTTTGGGAAAAGAACTATAGATTTAATTAACCTGGTTTAACCGATCCTTATTATTTATATAAATATTATATTTTTATATAATTATGAGGACTCCATTAATCTAAGAACTTATCCGCCTACTTAAAAAATTATTTCAAATTATTTTAATTAATCATAATGTAAATAAATTAGTTAGTTAATTAATTAATTTGTATTTTTTGATATATAACATATTTATTTAATATTATATAAAAATATTAATTAAAAAATGTTACGATAACTATATAATAGTGGGCATTTGAGGTAAGAGCATATGACAATATTCCAGATAAAAAGGTGGGGTTTGGAATAAATCAGAGAGGAAGACATAACGAGCTTTGATAGATCTAGCACACTTGGAGTAGACAAAGATAAGGACGGAGATGACAAAGTGGGTGAAGATGACAAAGTGGAAGGAGCGGAGGCTATCTCAAATTCATTTTAAATTTATCTCAAATTTCTTTTAAAATATTATATTTTATAAATGGACTATTAATTCTATAGTAAATTCATGATGATTTACATAATTTTAAAATAAATTTTATTTTCATTTTAAAAAAATTGTCTTCTAGTTTCATCTAAAATTCATTTTAAATTCCATGTCATTGTTTTTTAAATATTATATCTTATTAAAATGAAATAGATTAATAATTTTATCCATCTTTAATCTACTTAAATTTGAAATAGATTATAATTCTATCTCAAAAAATTATTTTCAAATCCTGTAGTGATCGATTTAAAATAACTTAAGCTATTTCCACTCTCACCACCACGACCCCGACTTCTTTTTCTCCCTTTCTTTTCTTCCTTCTTTTATTTTTTCTCTCTATTTTTTCCAAGTGCAATCTCTGTTCTTTTCTTCTTCGATGACAACAACAACCTTGCTGTTTCTTTTTCTTCTTCCAGTCACCAAACTACATCCTTTCCCTCTCCAGCTCTCCTATTCTCAATAGTAGCATCCCTAGCTATTGTGAAAGAGCTCTCAATCAGCTCCTCCCTTCCCACTTAGAGAGAGAAGCTCTCTCTTCTCTCTAGAATTTCTTGGAGATTAGGTGGTTGGAGGTTAGTTATGGGATGCAGACTGCTCTTCTCATGGTTGTCGGAGGTTCTCTTGCACCTCACCGGTAGTAGGAGGTCCATTCAAGGCTGAGGTAGTGGTGCTCCGAGAGGGATGGCCAAATTTTAGCCTCTCTCTAGGAGCTTTGGTGTGAAGACAGGCTCTCTCGACAAGGAAAGAGGTCGGCTAACCTCGTTTCTACCTTTCTCCTACTGTTCGGGTGTGTGGCTCGTGCGTGTCTAAGACAACGACAAGCGGCGAAGCAAGAAGGCCAGGAAACGAGCAGCTTAACCTCGCTTGCGTGTAGGCCACGCGTGGCTCAGGCAACTCAATGAGCGGTGGAGCAAGCAGGCCAGCAACAAGTGGCATAACCTTGCTTGCGTGTTGGGCAAGCGTGGCTCATGTGTGGCTAGGGCAACTCAGTGAGCGGTGGAGCATAGAGGCCAGATAACCTCATTTGAGCGTGGCATGTGCATTGTGGTAGCCCAATGAGCGGAGCAGTAGCTTTCCTGCCGGTAAACTTTGTTTTTTTTGGTGAACTCTGGTGTGTTTCCTTAGCTTGGGGAGGAAGAAGGTAGCTCACAAAAGACAAAAGGTTAGGTGAAAAGGTACTAGTGCAAAAGGGGGCGGTACATGGGTGGCAGCTGTTGTTTGCCCGTTATGGGGGGTTGCAGACTGGCGGCATACCTGTCTTGGGCGCCAATTGCTGACCCTTGCCCAAAATGGCAAGGAGGAGACAATCCCCTAGCAGCAAGGTCCAAATCCAATCAACATGCCACCTTGGTCCTCAAGAAGCTGGGTCTACTCAGGGAATGGCAGGAGATGATGCTGAAAATGCAGGGAAGGCTGCTGATGTGGTAAAGTTGACTGAGGTGGCTGCTGAGGTGCCACAAACAGTTGAGATGGGTGCTGGGTTGACACCTGAGGTGGCAAGGATGACTGAGGTGGCAGGAAATGCTGATAAGATGACATGACATGCTGTTGAGCTGGTGCAGAGGGATGAGATAGAGGGAAACACTGTTGATGTGGCAGGAAACGATGCTGATGTGGAAGGAAAGGTTGCTGATGTGGCTGGAAAAACTGCTGGGATGGTGCAGTGCAAGAACTTGGTATGGTTGCAGCAGAAAAACAACGTAGCAAGGAGCCGATCAAGTCTTCGGCTAGGCTGTTCTGCGACAATAGGAAAACAGGGGCTGCGATGAAGTTGTAACACTTAGAACTACAAGGCAAACGAGTTCAAGTCGACTACGACGACATCGACACGGTGGAGGATTCCTTGGGGTATTGCCTCATCGGATGCTTAATGGGGCATAATCCTGGGTGTGGTGGCATCACAGCAGTAGCAAGGCATTGGCAAACTCCGTATCGCTTCCACATGAACAAAAGTGGTTGGACAATCTTTTGTTTTGACACGACAGTGAACCGAGATCGAGTGCTCAACAAGACACCGTATTTCGTGTACGACAGCTCCCTATTATTGAAAATCATGCCAAGCTGCTTCCTCTTCGATGAAGATGGCGGCTTTCACCTAGCATGGGTTCAAATTCATGGGCTTCCACCAGATTGTTGGATGGAATGGGTACTTAGTCTTGTCAGTTCTGAAATTGGTTGATCGCTCTACACCGATAAGCTCATTCACACTAGAGAACGGGTCACTTATGATCGACTGCTAGTGGAGGTCGACATGCATAGTCCACAGTTGGATATGGTTCGATCACCTTGCCGACAGGGGTGCAAGTTAATCTCGAAATAACATATGAGGAGATGGCGGAATTCTATGAAAATCATCGGAGGATAGTGTTAGGACTGAAGGAATTTAGATATCTCTACAATGGTATAATATTATCCACTTTGGGCCTAAACCCTCATGATTTTATTTTTGGGTTTTACCCAAAAAGCATCATACTAATAGAGATATCTTTCCATTATAAACATATGATCTTTCCCATATATTTTCAATGTGGGACTTTATTTGCAACCTTGCAACCCCAACAATCCCCCCCTCAAACAAAGGGGGATTTAGGGTTTTAGGGTTTAGGGTTTTACGGAAAGTCTATCCGTTTGACATCCGATCCTCGACCCACCAGTCTTCCCTTCGGTCCAATGACCTACTAGGTCTTTCTTGCCTAACTAGAGCTTCTCTGCCTGGCTGTCTACCAGGACTTCTTGTCTGATGTCTGGTCCTCTTAATCCGGATATGGGAGCCCCCACTTCCCTTGTTCGAGGTTAATATTCTACTCACATGGCTCAATTAGACTATACCTCTTGTACACAATCGGCGGTTAGACATTTTGGCAGTCCGGACTCTGATACCAGTTGTTAGGACCAAATGAATTTAAATATCTCCACAATGGTATGATATTATCCACTTTAGACTTAAGCTCTCATGGTTTTATTTTTGGACTTTTATCCAAAAGGTCTCATACCAATGGAGATATCTTTTTCTTATAAGCCCATGATCTTTTCTAAGTGTTTTCAATGTGGGACTTTGTTTGCAACCTTGCAACCCCAACATATAGGGCATAGTAAAGTGAATTGTTGGGCGGTGTGGAAGGATATACAGGATGTTGCAGCTCAATCAGGAGCTACTATTCAACGTTCAAGATCATGGGTACACACAGAGGGCAACTATACTCTACGAAATATAGTGGGAAGAAGCAATACAGAGGTAGTGTGGGTTGTGCCTGGTGCGGAAGTGGTGTAGACAGTGCTTGGTGAGGAGGCAGTGTAGGCAGTGCAGATAGGTGCGGTGGGTAGTAGCAATACGAAGGCGATAGTGCATGGAGTGGGCAATATAGCCAGATAGCCTGAGCCAGACATGGAGAGCAGTGGCATCGCGTACACAACGAGCAGTGCGGAGACAATGGACAGTGGCTCAAGCAGAGATGGCACCACACGAATAGCGAGTAGTGCTAGCGAGACGACGAGCAATGCAGAGATAGTGCATGGTGCGAGTAGTGCTAGTCACCATCCTATGCATGGTGCGGTGGGCGGAGGCAGTGCGGAGACGACATGCAGTGCAAAGATGGCGAGCAATGCGAAGACGAAAAGCAGTGTGGAGACAGTGCATGATGCGAGTAATGCTAAGGGCCAACCTATGCATGGTGCGGTGGGAGAAGGCAGTGTGGAGACGGAGAATAGTGCCGGAGTCAGCACATGGTGCAAGCATTATGCATGGTGAGGTGGACAGAGGCAGTGCGAGAAATGTGGAGCCGGAGAGCAGTACGACGACAGGGAGCAGTGCGGAGATGGTGCATGGTGCGAGCAGTGCTAGTGACCAACCTGTTCATGGTGCAGTGGGCAAAGGCAGTGCAGAGAGGGTGAGCAATGCGGAGGCGATGAGTAGTGCAGAGGTAGTGCATGGTGCGAGCAGTGCTGGTGACTAGCCTGTGTATGGTGCGGTGGGCAGAGGCAATGCAGAGACGACAAGCAGCTAACGCAGATTCAAAATGGAGGCAAGCACTGGTTAGACGAGGACTGACACTTAGTGTCTGCGCCAATGATGATCATCGCAAGCTGGAATATAAGGGGCTTCCATCCCCCTTAAACAGAAGGGGGTACATCACCTCCTTCATAGACGGT
Organism: Hedychium gardnerianum; assembly: GCA_038050645.1. NCBI lineage: Eukaryota > Viridiplantae > Streptophyta > Magnoliopsida > Zingiberales > Zingiberaceae > Hedychium > Hedychium gardnerianum. Next base: position 9,688,488 of record JBBUKS010000042.1, read on the forward strand.
GGATTACCGTATTGGGATTGATGGAAACCAAACTCTCGGAGGATGACGTTGTTGGCACCCTTCTACACCGATTTCCAGGTATGAGAATTGAACATAACTTTCAATTCTCTAATCATGGACGCATTTTGCTACTTTGGAGGTCAGATCTTGCAGACCTAGATGTGATATGAGCGGGCGAGCAACACATTCATTGCCGTATTTGGTGCAAAATCACAGCTCAATTCTTCTTGGTCACGTTTGTCTAAGGGTTGAACACTATCATTGCTTGGAGACCCCTTTGGGCGGAGCTTATGGAGTTGGCAGTGAGTATTGTCGAGCCATGGCTAATTCTTGGAGACTACAACACCATGATGAATGCACAAGAGAAGAAAGGGGGTATGCCGGTCACACGCTATGCGACGAGGGATCTAGAGATTATGGCGCAAAATTGTGACATGACAGAGTTGAGATCCTTGTGTTGCCGGCTCACATGGACAAATGGATAGATTTCTGGCAAGCTGGATCGTGCCATGATCAACACGCATTGGATGATAGTGGACTATCATAGTTTTGCGGAATTTCTGTCACCCGGTTGCTTGTCGGACCATTCCTGTTGTTTGGACATTGCTCCAAGGTGAACAGCCCAGACAGAAGTTGTTTAAGTTTTACAACATATGGACACAACACGAAGGCTTCCATAAACTAATCGAGGACTCGTGGGGACAACACACAACAGGGACTGCTCAATTCCGGCTCAAGCAAAAACTAGATAGATTGAAGCCTTTGCTGCGATCACTCAAGAAAGAGTACTTCCAACACATTTACAGCAAAGCACAGTGGGCTAAGGACGAGCTAGATGCTGCCCAATAGTGGGTACTATCCGGTGAACCTCCATCGAACAATTACACGCAGTTGCGGATAGTGGTAAACCAGTTAGCGGAGGCAGAACAGTTGTTCTACCAACAACGGGCGAAGTGCGCTTATCTCAAGCAAAGTGACCACTGCACCAAATTCTTTAATGACCTGGTCAAGCGGAACAACAAGAGAAACACGTTGGCTGCAATCACACAAGCCTCCAGGGAGCAAATGGTGAGCATGGACGAACTGGCATCGGAGTTCGTCCAACACTTTGAGGGCTTGTTGGTATGTGTGCCCCACTAGACAACACCATGCCTGCACAGGGTACGGTGTTAATGGAGGAGAAAAAGTCTTAACTAACAGCCCAGATAACTTTGGATGAGATTCGGGCAGCGCTATTTGGCATCGTCAATGACCACACACCGGGTCTAAATGGCTATGGCTCAAACTTCTTTAAAGAGACATGGACAGCGGTGCATCAAGACATATATAACGTTGTTCAGGAATTCTTCACATCAGGTCGGATGCTCAAACAATGGAACCACACACTCATTGCTTTGATTCCGAAGTCGGATCACACCCTGCATGTCATGGACTACCGCCCGATTTCCTGTTGCACGGTAGTGTAGAAAATTACCTCCAAGATGCTAGAAACTTGGCTTAGGGCGGTGATAGGAAGCATACTAGACTCGACACATGTAACCTATGCAGAGGGACGCTCCATAGTTGATAACATTCATCTTGCACAAGAGCTTTTGTAGGGATATGCAAGGAAGCGGATTTCCCCGAGGTGTGTACTCAAAGTTGACTTTTCAAAAGGAGTTTGACACTGTGGACTAGAAGTTTTTGCTCGCTGCCATGCAATGGTTTTGCTTTCCACAACAGTACATAGCATGGATCAAGGAGTGCATCACCACAGTTTCATATTTCGTGGGGATCAACGGGGGAATGCATGGATTCTTCAAAGACAAATGAGGATTGCGGCAAGGGGACCCCCTCTCCCCTTTCTTATTTGGACTATGTGTGGAAGTGTTCTTGAGGACGATCAAGACTACAACGAGGCAGTCCACATTCGACTACCATCCGATGTGCTCTAGTGCGAGGATCACACACCTAGCTTATGCAGACGACCTACTATTGTTTGCTCGAACAGATGAGAGCATGATCACTAGCATTGCGGGCTATTTGTGGGGACTTTGGGAGCAAGGCAAGGTTGCATCGGAACTCCACAAAGTCCAGCATGTACTGTTGGTGTAGTTTGCACTAATAATCTAATCATAGATTTTGATGTATGACAACTGGTTAAAATTAGACTATTATTGTTTAACAAATTCAGCTAAGTGTGCAGGGTTAACTAACTTGACGGATCTAGAGGGCCAGACACCAGGCTGAAGTCCAGATGTGTGATTCTGGCAAGAAGTCCAGCTGGGTCAGAGAAGACTAGACAGTTGACGGAAAGTCCAGTCAAGTCAGGGAGGACCAGATATTGGCTGAAGTCCAGATGTGTGATTCCAGTAGGAAGACATAGTGGGTCAGAGATCAAACGTCGAGGAGGTTACTCGGCAAATGGTAAGTAAGGTAAGAAACTAGAGGAGCGAATCCAGTAAGGGCGAGTCCCCGGTAGGAATTTAGGTGCTGGTCCAACTTAGGTCCAAAGTGAAATCCTAAGTTGAGACCATTATTAAATCCTGGTCATGGTAAGATAGGATTTAATTCATACTTACATGCATTAATTATGCTAACTCCTTTGTTGTAGATATTTTATACTAACATATTTTACAGGAGTTAAAGCCTTGGTGGAATGGAAGCACCTCAACATAGAGGCACTGGAGGCACCTCGGACAGCTAGGGGCGCCTTAGCCCCCACGCCTCAGCGTTGGAGGCGCCTCGGAGAACTGGGGGCATCTCAGCGCCTAGATGAGTTCTATTGACGCGCAGAGTTGTTGGAGGCACCTTGGAGTGCTCGGAGGCGCCTCAGAGTAGATAAGCAGCGACTTTCTCGAATTCGATGAGCCTTAATGGAGGCGCCCCCAATGGGCTATAAGAGTGCATCTCGACCAGCAGCTATTTACAATTCTTCCAAGTGTTGTTTCGACTTCACATTGCTACTCCGGAGCTCCAAAATTGTTGTACTACAACCCTACTGTACCGAACTAACGCCAAATTCCCTCCTTACAGTAGAATCTTCATTGGGTAATGAATTCATATTTTATTTATTTATTTATTATTACCATTGCATAAGAAAAGTGTTGACCTGTTACACTTTCTTGTTCCTCATTTTGTACGTGATTGCTTTTCTAGAGGTTTCTCGGAAAAGAGTTTTAGTGGATTGCCCAACGATACGATCCGAAGAGTCATGGGCCTTGAAGTAGGAGTCGGCGAAGTCTCCTAACCAAGTGAAATAAAAGTGTTTTTTCTTTTATTGTCTTCCGCTACGTGCTTAATTTTACGAACATTTTCAAAATCGGGAAAAGAAAGTTTTAAACACGTGATTCACCCCTCCCCTTTCACGTGTACTCGATCCTACAGTTACTTGGCCTTATACATACCGATGTATGTGGTCCAATGTCAACTCATGCACAAGGAGGTTATAGCTACTTCATTACCTTCATCAATGATCACTCACGATTTGGGTATGTGTATCTGATGAAACACAAGTCTGGAACCTTTGAAAAGTTCAAAGAATTCAGAAATTAAGTAGAGAAACAACTTAGTAAGAGTATTAAAATACTCATGCACAAGGAGGTTATAACTACTTCATTACCTTCATCGATGATCACTCATGATTTGAGTATATGTATTTGATGAAACATAAGTCTGAAACCTTTGAAAAGTTCAAAGAATTCAGAAATGAAGTAGAGAAATAACTTGGTAAGAGTATTAAAATACTTTGATTCGATCGAGGTGGTGAATACTCAAGCCAAGAGTTTCAAGATTATCTAAGGGACAATGGAATATTGTCTCAATGGACTCCGCCTTATACACCGCAACATAATGGTGTATTTGAAAGGCTAAACCGAACTTTGTTGGACATGATCAGGTCAATGATGAATCATGCAAGTCTTCCTAAATCCTTTTGGAGCTATGCATTTGAGACATCTATTCGCCTGCTAAACAAAGTTCCAACTAAGGCAATCTCTATTACTCCATATGAGATATGGAATGGTAAGAATCCTCATCTATCTTATTTGAAGATATGGGGTTGTCCTGCTTATGTGAAGAGGACCGTATCAGACAAGCTGAATGCTAAATCTGATAAGTGTTTATTTATTGGATACCCTAAGGAAACAAGGGGTTACCAATTCTATTATCCCTTGGAACAAAAGGTATTTGCTTCAAGGCATGCTGTATTCCTAGAGAAAGAGTTTCTCAAAGCTAAATTGTAGCTGACTCATTGCTAAGTTACGATTGTAACACTCGTAGCCATTTACGATCTCTTATGTTTTAACGAAAGGTAAATTATATAAGGAAAAAACAAGATACAATTAAACATATGTTTAAAAATAGTTATTCTTTTCTGATAAAATATCAGATCCCAAACAACTATCCAAGATATGAAAATCATATA
>JBBUKS010000042.1:9703953-9713998 GCA_038050645.1 Hedychium gardnerianum
CGTTGGGATGGGTGGCCTGGGGAAGACAACACTTGCTCAGCTTGTTTTCAATGATGAAAGGGTGAAAGCTCATTTTGCTAGTTCGAGAATGTGGACAGTTGTTGGGGCTGAATTTGATCCCACAAAGATAATGAAGTCTGTTTTAGAACTGGCTACTTGTGACCCAGTTAGCATCTCAGAAACAGATTTAGTGAGGCAGAACCTAGAAAAAGCATTATCTGGGAAGAGATTTCTGCTCGTGCTGGATGATGCATGGAATGAAGATGCATTAAAGTGGGGTGTACTGAAAGCAGCCTTAACATGTGGAGCGAGAGGAAGCAAAATTTTAGTGACGACCCGTAGCTTACATATCTCTTCGATTATGGGCTCATCCAATACCACCCACCAATTACAACAGTTGTCCAGAGATGATTGTTTGTCCTTGTTCCAACAATTTGCTTTTGGAGACAGAGCAGTCGATCAAAGCTTGATGGAAATTGGTGGAAAGATTGTTGAGAAATGTGGCGGTGTGCCCTTGGCTGTCATATCTCTTGGTAGCATGCTCCATAGCACTCGAGATGAAACTTATTGGTCCTCCGTATTGAACAGTAAAATATGGAAACTTGGGGACAATGAAAACAATCTGTTAGTTGTACTGAAGTTGAGCTACGACACTCTCTCTTTGCGGTCAAAGAAGTGTTTCACATTTGGCTCCCTATACCCAAAGAACTCTGCGATGGTAAAGGATGAATTGATAAAACTGTGGATAGCAAATGGTTTTGTACATTCTGAAGGGAATTTTGATGCCGAAACAATTGGCAACCACGTCTTTACTGAACTTGTACTTAAGTCATTCTTTCACTTAGCATCTTCCAAGGAGCATGATTTTCTATGGGCACCTTCCAAGGGGTATGATTTTGGAGATGATAGTCATGTAACCAAGTGCACGATGCATGATCTGATGCATGACTTGGCACGATCAGTAGCTGGAGATGTATATTGGAATGCTAAAGAAGACTTGGCTAAAGATATTGGGAAAAGAACATATCATTTGCACACGAACATATATTTTGAAAATTTATCAACCATTACTCAAGCCTTGGGCAAGAAGTCATTGTTGCGTACCCTTATATTGAACTATTTTAGTTTAAAGGCAGATCAGCTTGAATTTGTTTTCTCAGAACTGAAATTTTTGCGGGCATTAGATTTAACTGACAATGGCATCAGAGAGGTGCCAACATCAATAAGAAATTTGATACATTTGAGGCACCTCAACTTATCTAAGAATAACATTGAAGTTCTACCTGATTCCATAACCCATCTCTCCAATTTACAATATCTCGATCTCAGTTTCAATAAGGGACTTAGAGAGCTACCAAAAGCGTTGGGGAATATGCAAAGTCTTCGGGATCTCGATTGCAGGTGTCATGATTTACCAAGTATTTTTTCCAAAAGTGATCTTGGATTGACGCACATGCCCTGTGGATTGTCACGACTAACTAATCTTCAAAGTTTACGTGTCTTTGTTGCTGGGGACAGAACTGGCGCATGCTCAATTATAGAAATTGAGAATTTGAAGCTTTGTGGAGAAATAAATATTATATTTTCTGAGAATTTTACTATTTACTCTTGTGGTGGAAGAAAAATCTTGAAGAATAAAGATCTTAATGAACTATGTTTAGAGTTTAATAGGTTAGAGAGATATGACAAGGAGATGTTGGATGATCTTTGTCCCAATAAGAGCTTAAAGAAGTTGAGCATATTCAATTATGGGAGCCGACAATTTCCAGCATGGTTGATAGATTCACAGATACCGAATTTGGTTGAAGTTAGCCTTAAAAACTGTCGTGATTGTGAGCATATTCCTCCGTTGGGAAATCTGCAGTTTCTTAAGAAGCTTGACTTACGGTTTATCAATGGCATTACACAGATGGGTGTTGAGTTCCATGGGCGTGGAGGCTTTCCTTCCCTTCAAGAACTGATCTTGAATGAGTTGTATAATTTAGAGGAATGGTCAGAGTCTCATGGTGTCGATGAGTTGTTCCCTTCACTGCAGTGGCTGCGGATTTCCAATTGTCCAAAATTGAAATGTATGCCGAGGCTTCCTAAAATCCAATCCCTTGAGATATTTTACTGCAGTGCGAGCCTACTCTCATGTGTTGGAAGACTCACTTCTCTTTCTGTTCTCCGAGCAATGGATATTGACGGCATGACATTTTTTCCAAGTGGCTGCATCAGAAACCTCACATCCTTGACGGAATTACGAATTACACGATGTAGACAACTCCTATCTCTTCCTGAGGATGAAATGCAACACCTCACATCCTTGACGAAATTACAAATTATACAGTGCACAAAACTCCATTCTCTTCCTGGGGATGAAATGCAGCACCTAAAAATGATTCGTTCATTGACCATTGACAGGTGTTATAATTTGGCATCCTTCCCATCAAAAGTGGGACATCTCAATTCTCTTTATTTTCTACGGCTCGCAGGTTGTCCAAGTATAATATTGCAGCCAGAAGAACTCATACAAATCTTGAATTCAGTACATGAGTTTGAAGTAACGATTTGTGGCAACAAGATCAATTTACGTGGGCAACTGCAATACTTACACATGCTCAGAGAATTGTTTATAACTGGTGAACATGATATCTATAGCAACACCCAGTTAGGTATTTGTTGTTGTGATGAATTGGAGTTATTGATGACAGCAGAACCAGCAAGCAGTGTGCTACAACATCTACACATAGATGGAATTTCCAACCTCACGACCTTGCCTGATTGGCTACAACATCTCAAGTCTCTTCGTTTTCTGTCAATCTACAACTGCTCACGACTAGGAACGCTACCAAGGGGTTTGAAGAACCTACATATGTTGGAAACTTTGAGAATTATCGACTGTCCGCAACTGAAAAGAAGATGCCAAAGGGGCACAGGCGAAGATTGGCCGATCATCTCACATGTGCCATATGTTGATATTTAATATGCTCCTCAGATTCAGCCGGACATGGTTCAAAAGGTACGTTAGAAAACTATTTCAGCTGCACTTTCCTTCTTTTTATTGAAAAATGATAGTGTTCAAACTTCTTCATTCAATAATAAGCTTAATGCAGAGCAGTCCCCTTACATATATGAATGCTATTAGAAAGTTTTTAAAGCTAAAAATCATTTTCAAAACATGGAAAAAGGGGGGATTCTTAGAGCTTTCAGAAGTTTCATAGAAAAAAAGGACAAAATTTAGACATTCAATGCATATATTATTAAATAGAGTACTTAATTATGTCTTGATAAAATGTACAATTAACGAAGACACCAAATACTTTGCTTGCAGCATCATACACAACACAAAATGCATTTGTATTTCAAATGTGTGAATATTGATTGGAATACTCCAAAAATAATAATTAAGATGACATTGAATAAGCATTAATTCAATTATATTATAGTCTTGTTACCTTTCCTTTTAGTAATATTCAATTATGATTTTGTTTTTAAATTTTGGCTCATTAAATTCATTTTGTGCTCACCACATCCTTTGCTTTTCTTTAACCTCTAGATTCATTGGATTGGCGAACGATTCGACCGCGCATTAGATCCTAGTCGTTGCTCAAACCTATATACATAGTGTCTTATGAAGTCCTTTTATTGCAAGTAAATTTGTTTTAGTTGAGACTTTAAAGTTATACATGTGATTCATTATATGTCAAACTATACTTCATTTTATTGCTTTATACATTATGATTTCTCTCTCAAAGAATTATTGCCATCTGAAATCTTGTTGTTGCTTTATAGTGTTGTTACGTTGTAATAAATAAACTACTTGATATTGACCATGAGTTGGCAGTTATGTGATTTGATCCTGTTATTTGCATACATTGTAGTTTTTTTCTTATATGATCATGATGCTCTTTTGTATAAAATAGAGAAAGGTTCTGTTAAAAATATTTCTAAGAAAATGAAAATTAATAAAAGCATTCGACTGAAATTGACACAAGGACTCCAAATAAAGGAATTCTCAAGAACAATATTGTGGCAATCTTTGTAAAAATGATACTCAAGTTATTTTTTGTAAATCTCATTGATAAACATTTACAAACTAAATTCACCACAAGTCCACAATAACATCTGAGCATTTGCCATCTTAAATCTCTGCTAATAGAAAACTCACTTTTTAGACGACTGGATAAGAATGAATTTATTTTTTCCTAGGAACATTAATCCGCAGCCAATGGACAATGATTTTGTCTCTTTAATTTCATCTTGCAAGTTTTTGTTGGATAAGAAGAACAAACAATTATGCAATAATGTAATGGTTACTTATCTCTATTGTTCCGTTCAAATATCGTGGATGATCAAGCTACCAGTCAACGAATAAGTTGACGCGTACACTTCTTGGAGATCGTCGGTGATGAAGAGAGAATGACCTGAGATGCACTCAAGGGGAGGGTTAAAATGACATCGGGGATGGATCCCGACAGACCACTCCGAGTGGAGAAGTGGAACCTCTTTGAGTCGGAGAAAAATCGGAATCCCTTCTTTTTTTACCTTCATGAGTGTTTATATAACCACCAGGGCAGCATATTCACGTCAACTGTAGTATCATCATGGTGAGAGTCGATGAGGGAACCAGATCCGACCGTCGTTAGTTGCTTCTCCATCCATCCAACGCCACATGTTCGTAGGAAAGCATCTAGGAGACCAGACCTGACAACCTTGTAACTGCCCCTCCATTCCAAGGATGAAATGCGTCTTGGAATATTCCTTACCGTTGTGAGAAAGTCTATTATAGGGCCTAGGCCTATCTCAAGGATGGCAAAGGTGATGTTGATGTGGAGCGGCTTTAGAAGTAGACAAAATTAGGACTTGAATCTAAAGGTGACATAATTCTAGGATTCAATATTGAGGGAGAGTCTGTTGCCGAGTAGTCTCCAAAACTGAGGGAGAGTCTACTGTAGAGACTATTGCTGGCTGCTGAGACTATTGTTGAGATAGTCTCCACTGTTGTTGAGACAATCTTCGAGACTGAGAGAGAGTTTGCTATCGACACTACTGCTGAGACGGTCACTGAGACTGAGAGAGAACCTGTTGCTGAGACTATTGTTGGCTGCTGAGACTATTGCTGAGACAGTCTCCACTGTTGTTGAGACAATCTCCGAGACTGAGAGAGAGTCTGCTATCGACACTACTGTTGAGACAGTCACTGAGACTGAGAGAGAACCTGTTGTTGAGACTATTGTTGAGACAGTCTCCGAGACTGAGAGAGACTACTGCTGAGACAGTCACTGAGACTGAGAGAGAATATGTTGCCGAGACTATTGCTTAGATAGTCTCCGAGACTGAAAGAGAGTCTGCTACTGAGACTATTGCGGAGACAGTCTCCGAGACTGAGAGAGACTATTGTTGAGACAGTTACCAAGACTGAGAGAGAGTCTGTTGTTGAGATTAATACTAAGATAGTCTGTGAGACTGAGAGAGAGTCTGCTGCTGAGACTATTGTTGAGACAGTCTCTGAGACTGAGAGAGAATCTGCTACTGAGACTATTGTTGAGACAGTCTCCGAGACTCAAAGAGAGTCTACTACTAAGACTAATGGTGAGACAGTCTCCGAGACCAAGAGTGCCAAACTTGAGTTTTGAATGTGGGCAGGTTTGATGAGACTTGCACCTCCCCTAGGCTAAGTTTGGCTCTTTGTGAATCATCTTGACTTTGATTAACAGATCAACACGACTTCTGACCCTATGGAACATGTGGGGGCCGTAGAATGCTCCCGCATCAAAAGTCTCCCCTTTAAATCTAGTCGAAGGAAATGTAGTTTGACTGACTAGACTATGATGAGTTGTCATTCGCTTTATGAAATTATCCTCTCAGAACGCTGAACTGAGGTGACTGCATTTTATTGGGACAAGTGGTTGAGTGTAATCATTGGGAACAGAAAATCTCGCCTTCAAGGGGCTTGATACGTGAAATCACGTATCAGACCGATGATTGGTGCACCATGGCAATATCCTCCTTGGTCGCGAGCGCACCCTATTGCATTAAATGTGACCGTATGCGATGATGTCATTGTTGATGCAACCTTAAATATGACGGAGGGGGCGCGTTGGTGCCTTTTCAACCTTCGCATCTGACAGCAATGCTTGAATTGTCTCGGAGATTGATGTGTCGCTTCATAACTTATCACTGTTATGCTTTAATGGTGAAGATTGAGTCACGATAGCGGTTGCCCGGCCGAGCGATCTGACAGTGAGGGGAAAATCTTACCATCCAACGGTTCAGGGAGCTGATATGATGACCCTACTGCGCCACTGTCGAATGAAGAAAAGAGTCGCTGATCTAGAGAATCATCATGCTCAATCGAGACAAGCAGATGTGAAGAAACTAATGTCTGTGAAGAATCATGCTGAGGCCGAGGCGATAAAATGGAGCAACAGAGTAAGGATTTATTCTGATAAGGCTCAAAACCTATCATACGAGCTGACTGAGGTCTAGACTGCTTTACGAGCTTTAGCGGAATTGGCCAAGAGAATGCATACAGCAGAGGAGCCAGCCAAATAGGCCCAGGAGGGGCTACTCCAGGCTCAACAAGAACTGGTAATAGAGATGGGGAAATCAGCTGCCTTAGAGACTCAACGATTGCATCTCCAGTATGATCTTTGCGCCGAGACCCTAGCCAAGGAGCAATGGTGGTTGCAACTAATCGAGACTAAAGAGAACGGGATGAAGATGACCTCCGACTTGGAGAAAACCAAAGCCTAGATGGCCTCGGAGGTAGAGATGGCCAAGGAGAGAGAAGTGATGTTGAATTTAAAGTTGGAACCCACCTAAAAAGAGTTGAGCTACTATAAAGCAGATGAAGAGAATCGCCTAGAAGCTTAGAAGCATGCTTTCTTCACATCTGTAGAATTTTATGAGCAGCTTGCAGAGAGAAAAAACAACATGCTGAAGCATGGATTCAAGGGTGCACTCCACCAATGTATTGAGGGAAAGTTGATCCCAAGGGGGACTGACTTAGGCTTTCTGAATCTGCAGAAAATCTAGGACGAGCTGCCTCCCTTTGAAAAGGCCGACTGAAGCCACCGTTTAAATTAGCTGCTTTTCATTATCTATTCTGCTTTGCATCATCGGTGTATATATATATATACTATGAATAGACTTTATTTCTTAAAATTTGTCATGTCTCTTGTATGTGTCAAGTATTTGTTCTTGTGACTTGTGCGAATAGGAGATGAGTGAGACATCAATTAAGGCAGCAATATCGAAGGAATATTTTAAACTAAAATTGTATGAAATTGATTATAAACTTATTCATCAGTATGACTTGAGATGATGATTTCAAGCTGCCAAGTAATGGGAGATAAGATATCCGCAATCAGGCCTGTCATAAGGAAGAAATTCTAGCAAGGGGCTAGGAATCTAAGAGCTCCAAGCCCGTATAAAAGATGAATCAATAACATAGAGTTAGGAATGTGGAGAACCTAAAAGTGAAGTCGAAACCCAAAAAAGACATGAAGGATGTTCAACAATAAAGATAGCAAACTGTTGAGTATAAAACCCAGGAACTGAGAATGTCGACAGTCGAGACTACAGTCTAGACGAAAATAATACCACCGAGCCTAAGGCCAAGGCACGGAGAGTGTAAGTGACTGAGACTACAGCCAAAACTGAAATAATACCATTGAGCTTGAGGATAAGGCATTGAGAGTGTTGGCGGCCGAGACTATAACTGAGACGGAAATAATACCACTAAGATTGAGGACAAGGCACTGAGAGTGTCGATGGCCAAGACTATAACTAAGATGGAAATAATACCACTGAGCTTGAGGATAAGGCACTGAGAATGTCGGTGGTCGAGACTACAGCTGAGACGGAAATAATACCATTGAGCTTAAGGCCAAGACACTGAGAGTGTCGATGGCTGAGACTGTAGCTGAAACATTAGCACATGAGACTAAGAGGGTTGTAAATATACCGAGCCATTAGTGAGTGGCGCTAGAGGGTCATCAGTCTTCTGAATCGTTAGCGTATGGGGCTAAGAGGGCTGATGAATCCGAACCTTTTGTGAGGCTTTGCGGCAGATAAAGATGACTTCTGCGAGAGATAGAGAAAATGTATTGAATTGAAATTACGTCGAATTGATAGAAGGCTTATCTGTTAATGTGACTTGAGCCGATAATCTCGAGCGGTTAATCATGGAAATATGAGATATCCTATGCTAATGTAGAGCTGAGAATATCGAGCCCATCGTAAGGCTATTATGCTAGAAGTAATAGACGAGGCAGGGGCCGGGATTAGACTCGATACGACGTCAAATGCGTGGAATGCCAAGGTCGTTTGAGCTCCTTCCCTTGGGGGTTGTCCAAGTAATAGGACCCACATTCGAGTCGATGAGTGATTTGGTAGGGTCCATCCCAACGTGGCTTCAGCTTGTCGGTATCTCCCATGGGCTTCACCTTCTTCCAGACGAAGTCTCCCACTTGGAAAGAACACGGGATGACACGTTTATTGTAGGCCTAACTCATGCGTCTTCTATAAGCTTTGAGTCACGCCTTAGCCTTCTCCTAGGTCTCGATGACAAGATCTAGCTCAAGAAGTCTCTTATCTAAGTTTCTTCAATGTCTCCATACACGTTGATTCGTGCTGACTCGAGGCTGATCTCGATCGGTATCACTGCTTCCCCCCATATACCAAGTGAAAAATTGTCATCTCGGTGTTATCACGTGGAGTTGTTCGGTACGCCCAAAGAATGTTGGGAAGTTCTTCCACCCAGTTGCTCTTGACATGGTCAAGCTTGGTCTTTAATCCTCAAATGAGCTCATTATTGACGACCTCTGTTTTTCCATTACTTTGAGGATAATAAACTGAAGTGAAAGTCTGCTGAATGTCGAGACCCCAACACCATTCCTTAAGTTCCCGACCTTGTAATTTTCGACCATTATCTGACACCAGCTTGCGAGGGACGCTAAACCGGCATAGATGATCTTCGGGGTTTGACAACCCTGTGTATTCGCTTAGTTGGGGCTACCGGAAATGATCGGGTAACTCTTGTTCAAGTACTCCCTTAGAAAAGGGCGTCTCTTGAATATTTTCTTCGTGGAGGCAAAAGCCTTCCCCTTGCGATCTTGAGGAACTATTTCCCCTGCTCTAGATTCATGTGATTCCCCGCCTGGGAGTTCAATGCCTCGGTTAATTGAGACCGCGACCAACGAGATTCCTATGAATGGTGATGGCATCTAGCCTGCAGGAGGGGGCACACCGACGAACAGGGGAAGTCCTCCTGCTAGGGGTGGTTGTAAAAAGAGGTGTTGTTGTAGGAATTCCTGCAACACTTTGGAATCATTTCATGAACGTCTAACGTCTTCTTGCGTGAGGGCTACTGCTCCACCGCAGCTTCTATCGACTCTGGAGTCACGATTATAAACAGTTCTTCTAGTGTTAACCATCACAGCGTCTTAGCTCAGATTTCTCACAGACTGTGCCAATTTATTCCTGTCAAATATCATGGATGGTCAAGCCACCGATCAATAAACAAACTGATGCGTACGCTTCTTGGAGATCGTCGGTGATGAAGAGAGAAGGACCTGAGATGCACTCAAGGGGAGGGTTAGAATGGCATCGGGCATGGATCCTAGCAGGTCACTCCAACGCTCAAATTAGGGTTAACTTGAGGTGAAAATGTTAAAGGAAGAAGAACGAATGGAAGAGTAGGACCTCTTTGAGTTGGAGAAAAATTGGAACCCTTTATCATTACCTTTGTGAGTGCATATATAGTTGTCAGGAGAGCATCTCTACCTCAGCAGCAACATCATCATTGTAAGGGATGGTGAGGGAACCAAATTCGACCATTGTTACTTATCTCCCCATTCATCTAGCTCCACGTGTCAATAAGGAGGTATCTAGGGGACCATCTTTGACAACCTCATAACCGTCTTTCCATTCTCTCGGTGTCGAGTGTCGCAGAATATTCACAATTGTTATCCACTTGTCTAGGGAGAAACAGTTGTATCTGGTCCCCACAGAGAGATGGGGCTTCGTCCAAAGATGGGCGAAGGAATAATGTTGATGA
>JBBUKS010000042.1:9714098-9724595 GCA_038050645.1 Hedychium gardnerianum
TGGCCGAAATCACCTTGTGTGGTTGCTAGCACAACCTTAGGTGATTTTCTTCTCCAAGTTTGTGAGTTCGTGAGATGTACGGAACGTGTTCGTGTGGATACCGAAAGAGGCGCGAACACTTGATCGTGCTGAGATCCAACAAGTACCAAAGACAAAACAATGTAATAAAAAGAATTAGAAATTTTTTTAAAGAAAAGAGACTTAATAAAAACTCGAAAAAAATGTTAAGCCTATTCAGAGCAGTCTTGCTCTGATACAAATTGTTGGATCAAAATAGACGAGGGGAGGGGGTGAATCTCGTTCATTTAAAATTCTTCTTTTCTTTTTGTAAAACTGAAAGAGAGATACACAATAGAAATAATAAAAGACACGTTCAGTTTTTACTTGGTTCGTAGTCCAGCGACTACTGCTCTAAGGTCCGCGATCCTTTATTGCTTCTGAGTGGGCAATCAACTAAAGCTCTTCTCTCCAAAAACTTTCAGAGAAGAAGCAAACTCGTATAAAGAATGAGGAGTATAGTAACAATACTACTATCTCCTTAAATTAATGCAAGTATTAAAAGAGTATACCGACAACAAGTAATAGAATAATAAGAGTCAGTTGTCGGAGAGCCTCTTGGAGTTATAGTAGTAAAACTTGCACCAATAAAAGAAATAGGAGCGTGATGGATTGAATCAAGAATTGGATACTGAGCCTCAGATCTTGAGGCTTCTTTTATAGGTTTCTTTCAGTCGACTGGAAAACATTCAGTCGATTGATCCTTATTAGTCAACTGAACCACTATCAGGCAATTGATCTCTGCTCCTTTCCTTGCTTGCTTTGATCTGATTTGGTCAATCTCGCAAATCACGCTTTTCCAGTTGACTGAACCCTGTTCAGTCGAATAAACCTCCTAGGGTTTCCTTTCTTGAGTGATCTGATATAATCGTCTACATTTTCCATCTTTGTTCAGTTGACTGATCCTTTTTATCAATCAACTGAACCCCAATGTTTCCTTTTTTTCCTAGATTTGAATCTCTTTATGCTTATCCACCCGGATCAGTCGACTGAAGCTCCCTGTTTAATCGACTGAACCCCTCAATCGATGAGAACTTTGCTTTTCTGCAAAACAAAGTTAGCTCAGTAATACAATGATAATAGTGATCCATCAAAACAAAGTTAGATAGAAGATAATATGTATGAATGAGTTTTGATAGCTGCGACTGTCTGATCTTGACTTAGAAACCTCTGTTGGTTTTTTCGGTCGGATCAACACCTAAGGTTAGTTCCTACTAGGACACAACCTCACTTTTCTTCTTTTCAGAAGAACCACTCCACTCCAAGAGCTTACCTCAACTTACCCGCCAAACATCTGGTCCTCCAGACCTGTTTGGACTTTAACTACTCAGCATCTAATCCTTGGCCCCCAGGATTTTCTTCTAACTTGATGTTTAGTCCTCACTGACCCATCAAGTCCATCTTGCCAGATGTCAGGTCCACTGACGCATATGGACTTCCTGCTTGCTGTCCTTGATCTATTGAGACTTCCAATACCTAGTATCTGGTCCAGCTGATTTACTAGGACTGTCTAGATTAAGAAATCTGTACACTTGATCAATCCATTAGATCATAACAAGACTTAACTTTGAACCATTGACAACATCAAAATATAGGTTCGATATGGTGCTCTCTGCACCAACACAATCATCATGCCTAAGTAATTTTTTTTTTTCGTTGTTAAATTTGTTTATGCAAATTATTTCTCTCCTTATGCTTAGTTGTTTCTTTACCTATTAGACCCAAACGTAAGGCTACTAAGGCTAACATCTCAACACATCCTTCTAATAACTCTAGGTTTCCTTCTAAGGAACTTAGGCTTAAGCATGAACAACATACTTACATTCTCATGCCTTCCAAATATCTCAATTGACAATTCTTTACTTATCATTGTGTGGACTCCCTAGAGATCATAGCCCACTACAGTCTGTCTACACTTGTTTATTGCGACCAAATAGTAAATCTTGATCTATGTGCTGAGTTCTATAAAAACTTAGTTAAAATAAATTACCTTACATATACATCTAGAGTTGGAGGTGTTGACATTATTTTCACACCTGATTTGATTAGAGACCAACTTAAGTTGTGTCTCTCATCCTCCACGTTCTATTGTTTTCCATTCCCCAATCCACCATTTTTTGATCCCTTCTCCCATATTTCCTTGGACCAAAATTTCAATTATTTCTTTGGGGACAATCAGAATCCAACCGTCATAAACTTTCGCTCTGGTAAACTTAGAGCAGCAGACTATGTCATAAACAAAGTCCTAATTTCATGCATTCTGCCAATTTACGCTAAACATCTAGCTATAATACAACCCTTCCACTCTTTTCTCTTATATGCACTCAAACATAAATTGGACATCAACTTTAGTTTACATGTCTTCAGATCCATCATCTATCATGCATGCACCATTACTAATCGTCAAGTCCTTATGCCCTACTGTCATATCTTGACTCTCATTTTTGCATCATTCGAGATTGATGTTTATCGAGGTAACATCCAACTCTTATCAAATTATGAAAAGATAGGGTTTAGCCAATTCAGCTTAGCTAAAATGGTCCTTGGAGAGAATACCTTAGTCTGGAAGGATGGAAGGGAAATTCTTCGATCTTTGGAGATTGACGAGATTCCAGCTGAGATCAATGTTGGCATAGACCAGCTACCAGCACCTCCACCACCTTCACCACCTTTGACTTTAGAGGACCGAGTGACTTGTTTAGAGAGAAATGTCACTAGCAGATTTCATCTTCTGGAGGACCAAATGTAGGAGATCATGGATATGTTACGTAGCCAACACACTAGCCAATAGCCTCCTCCTCTTTCTGACTAGACTTATCTATCTTAAGTTTTTTTTTGGACTTGTAGTTGACTTATTTGGACTTGTAGTTGACCTATGTTGACTTTATTGGATTTATGGATGTTTGGTATTTTATTTATCTTGAATATATTTACTTTGACTTGACTTATATTTATAGTTGACTTCTAGTTTGCAACTGAATTAATGCTTGAATTGATTCTCTTGACTTAAGTAATATTAAATATTTTTGCAAAATCATATCTTTATCTACTTAACCCATTTTTATGTATGAAAAAGGGGGGAGAGAGAAAATCAAGGGTTAGTCAAGTCTACCAGTTTAATTATGTCTTCCAATTTTAAATTGTGTTAAATTATTTTTAAAAATTAAAAACTTCCCAAATTCTAACTTCCAAAATTGTTCTATGATTAAAGGGGAGTTAAGATTGAAATTAATATATCATATATGCTTGCACTAATATCATTTTATTTTCATACATTGAATATAAAATTCCATAAAACTATTTGTATTTATTTTTGAATTAACTTTAACTTAATTAGTATTCATATTATCAATAAGGTGGAGATTGTTAGTACTGGGAGCACAATAGTGAACCCCAGAGTTTTGATGTATAACTAAGGTTAAAGTTAGATGTGTTGAGATCTAACAAGTTTTTGTCAAGTGTGCAAGAGCAGGTTACTTGACAGATAAGAGAAGCCCTAGTTGGGAACCAGATAGACTACGTCCTAATGAAGCTAGGCAACTAAAGCCTGAATGGAATCAGGCAGGAGCAAAGTCTTGGTTTGAAACCAAGCAAGAAAGTCCTAGTTGGGAACTAGGTGGATCAAGTTCGAGTGGAGTCAGTTGGGAGTTGAAGGTTTGACAAATAAGTCCAAGTGGAGTCAGTTGGGAGTTGTAGCTTGGCAACTCATTCTAGATAGGTCAGCTGGGAGCTAGACCATCTAGCCAAGTAAGTGCGAGTAACTTAAAATATTTTATCATACTCATTACATGTAAAAATTGTAGGGAAACAAGTTTGACGGTTCCAGGCGACCAAAGGATCTAGGGCGACTAGCTAGTGATAACTCTCGATAGAAAAAGTCAGAGGGTCCAGGCTACTGTAGCAAGGTCAGGGTGACTGGAGCGTATGGGAGATCGGAGCTTCTTCTAGGTGACTGGTAAAAGATGAAATCCAGCGATCCGAGTGAGGCAGTCAAGATCATATTTGACCATACTCCAGGTGACCAAAGGGCTTCCAGCTGACCGGAGAACGTGGACGATGTTATCTATCGGATAGATATTGCAGCCACGTCAGCAGCTTCCAAGCGACTGGGTAGGCTCCAGTCAACCGAAGTTGCCACGTCAACAGCAGAAGGAGGGCTATAAAAAGAGCCTCAAAGCAGAGCTTTTAGTATATCCCTTTTCATCTTGATTCAACTCTGTTCATGCTCTTGTGCTTTCTATGTTGCGATGATAACACGCTGCAACTTCGCGCTTCAATTCCTAAATAACAACACCTAGCGTATAATCTTTAATTTATTTACAATTGCCATACTTGTGTTTTTGTGTGCTTAATTTTTAGATTTCTTCTGTAAGGTTTCTCCACCTCTAGAGGTTTTTTAGAAAAAGAGAAATTAGAAATAAGAATCATATTTTATAATTGTTGTGCGTGTCGACTTTCTGCTTTGGATGAAAAATTGCTAAACAAATTTTGCATGCCTACATTGTTTGTTCCACTTGATTAAATCTGGGTTAAGTTAGCTTTTAAATTATTTCCGCTGTGCTTGCTTATGCTATTGTTTTCAGTTATTTTTTTGGCTCGTAAAATTCGTAACATTATTCACCCCCCCCCCTCTAGCGTCAAGTTTGATCCTACAATGAAAATATAATATAAAAACTAACAATGATAAGAATCTCATAGTTTTACATAATTTATGTAGGAACATAAAAGTATAAATCAATGTATGTTGGATAGTGGGTGCTCAGACATATGACTGGAGATCTACAAAAATTCACTAAGTTAATATTCAAGAACTTAAGATCAGTATCCTTCGAAAACAATGGAAAACTTAAGATAATTGGGTCAGGTAACATTGAACTTAAGTCTAACTTCATTATTCACAAAGTTTTACTTGTTGATAATTTTGATTTCAATCTACTTAGTATTAGTCAATTGTGTGATGTTGGTTATGTTACTGAATTTCATTCTAATGAATGCTTAATTAAAGGCTTTGATATAATCTTAAAAGGAATGAGACAAAACAACATCTACATAATTAATCTACCTAGTTCCTGAGTTAAGTGTCTTTTGATACAATAAGAGGAAATTTGGTTGTGGCATAGGAGACTAGCTTACACCCATTTTAGGAATGTATCAAAACTAAGTAAAAGTGAACTAGTTAAAGGGTTACCTAAATTAAGAAATTTGAAAAATAAAGTGTGTAATGCTTGTCAACAAGGAAAACAAACCAAGTCTAAACATAAACTAACTAATCAACATCGAACAAGTTCAATTCTTGAACTACTACCTTTAGACTTGTTTAATACATATGGAACCAAATCATTAAATGGAAAGCAATATTGTTTAATAATAATTGTTGATTTCTTTAGATTCACATGAGTAAAATTTCTAAAACATAAAGATGAAATACTTCAACAATTTATTAATTTATGTAACTTATTAGAAAATAAAAAAGACATAAAAATTAAAAGAATTATGTGTGATCATGGAGGAGAATTAGAAAATCATAGGTTTGATAAATTTTGTTTAGAAAATGGGTATCACCATGAGTTCTCAAGTCCAAGAACACCTCAACAAAATGGAATCGTAGAAAGGAAAAATAGAACATTACAAGAAGCGGCATGAATTATGTTAAATGAATATAAATTACCTAATTACTTTTGGGCCGAAGCAATAAGTACTTCATGTTATATACAAAATAGAGTAACAATTAATAAAATCCAAAATAAAACACCTTATAAAATTTATTATAATAAAATTCCAACCTTAAAATATTTATGAGTTTTTGGGTGTAAAGTGTACATATTAAACACTAAGGATTATCTAGGAAAATTTACATCTAAGTCAAATGAAGGAATCTTTATTGAATATTCAACAAAGAGTAAAGCATATAGAGTATATAATAAAAATATATTAAAAGTTGAGGAAAGAACTAATGTAATTTTTTATGAAGATAATAATATTAAAAACTCTGAATTATACCAAAATAAAGAAACAATTTTTGATAAACCAAGCAATGACTTAGGGGGAGACTTAGAAAATATAAGAAACAATCTGGATGAAGAAATACCAAGACAAAATGAACAAGAAGAAGAAAAATCAAATTATAAGAATACCTAGGACAAACGCAAATCACCCAACTGATCAAATTTTAGGAGACTCAAATCAAGGAATCAGAATAAGGTCATCATTTAGAAACATAAGTCAAATTGCTCTAATATCGACACTTGAACATAAAATTATAGATGAAGTATTACTTGATCCTGACTGGGTGATAGCAATGCAAGAAGAACCAACTCAATTTGAAAGAAACCAAGTCTAGGACCCAATACCTTCACCAAAAAATAAATCTATCATAGATACTAAGTGGGTTTTTCGAAATAAATTAGATGACAAAGGAAATGTTGTAAGAAATAAAACTCGCTTAATAGCTAGAGGGATTAGTCAAGTAGAAGGCCTAGACTATGATTAAACTTATGCACCAGTGGCTAGACTTGAATCTATTAGAATGTTGTTGGCCTATGTAGCATATAAAGGATTCAAGTTATATCAAATGGACGTTAATTCTACCTTTTTAAATGGTTTCATCAAAGAAGAAGTATATGTAACTCAACCATCTAGATTTGAACACTTAGAATACCTAAATCATGTATTTAAAGTAAAAAAAGGTCTTATATGGTCTAAAATAAGCTCCTAAGGCCTGGTACGAAAGACTATCAACATTCTTAATATTCAAGAATTTTAAACAAGGTCAAATTGATTCCACTTTATTTGTCAAAACATTTGAAAAAGATATTTTCATAGCCCAAGTATATGTAGATATAGTATTTGGATCAACCAACATTAATTTTTTAAATGAATTTATAAGTCTAATGGAAAAAGAATTTGAAATGAATTTAGTAGGTGAACTATCATTCTTTTTAGGCTTACAAATAAAACAAACTAAGGAAGGAAATTATGTACATCAAAACAAATATACCAGAGAATTAATCAAAAAATGGAATGAAAAATGCTAAGGAAATAAAAACACCTATGCAACAAATACTATATTAGATAATGACCTAGAAGGAAATCCTGTTGAACTAAAGTACTATATAAGTGCAATAGGAAGTTTGCTTTACCTAACTGCTATAAGACCTTACATACTATTTACAGTATGTATGTGTGCTAGATACCAAACTTGTACTAAAGAATCACATTTAACAGTTGTTAAAACAATAATTAGGTACCTTAAATGTAGGAATGTGGTACCCTATGACCAATTATTTTAACCTTAAAGTCTATTCTAACTCAAACTATACATGCTGTAAATTAGATAGAAAAAGTATAAGTGATGTTTGTCAATTTTTGGGACAATCACTAGTCAACTGGTTTAGTATAAAGCAACATTGTATTGCATTATCAACAACTAAGGCAAAATATATAGCAATGGGAGAATGTGTAGCACAACTATTATGGATGATGCATACTTTAAAAGATTTTGAATTAAACTACCAAAATGTCAAAACATTTATTGATAATATTGTTGGTGCTGAAAGCACAATATTTAATCCAAGGTTTGATATATAACTAGGGTTAAAGTTAGGTTTGATGAAATATAATGATTTGGTGTCAAGTGTGCAGGTGCATGGAACTTGTCCAGTGAAAAGTCCTAGTGAGTGAAGCTAGACAGCTACAGATTTGGTTGGGAACCAATCAAGAAAATTCCTAGCTGGGTGCTAGGTGAATCAAGTCTATGTAGGTCATAGGTTTGACAACTTGGCAAAACAAGTTCAAGTGTGTAAAATCAGCTGGAAGCTAATTGCTTGGCAAAACAAGTTCAAGTGTGTAGAATCAGCTGGAGGATGATTGCTTGACAAACAAGTCCAGACAGAATTAGTCGGATACTGATTTCTTGGCCACCCAAATTAAATGGGTCAAAATCTAGTCAGGTAAAGTTTGAGTAACTTTAAATCTTATATCTTACTTATTATGTGTAACAACTGCAAGGAAGTTGTTTGACAGTTCCATACAAGGAGTTTGGAGCGACTAGCTGGTGATAACTCTCCGCAAGTGAAGTTGAAGTGTCCAAGCATCCGTAGTTGGGGGCAACCAAGGGTGTACGGGCGATCGAACAAGCTTCCAGGTGACTAGGAAGATGGGTTATCGACAACCCGAGCGAGTCGAGTCAAGATCATATTTGACCCCTCTATAGGCGACCAAGGAGCCCCCAGTCGACTAGGTAGCGTCGTTACCATTATCTATCGGATAGAAGTTATGTCCACATCAGCTTGAAGAAAGGCGATTGGGGAGCCCCCAGTCGACTGGGAAGACACTATATAAGGGATTCGAGGCAAAGCTTGAAGAATCAATTCATTCCATCTCACTCAGTCTTCTATGCTCGTGCTCTAGTATTTTCTCATTCTTTGTGCTGTGATACATTGCAACGCATGCTTCATTTTCAATCGACAATACCTAGAGTAACATTTTTATTTCTGTTTGTGTTGCATTACTTATTTAACTACGCTTAATTTTTAGATTCTTTTTCTATAAAGTTTCTCCACCTAGGAGAAATTTGAAATAAGAATAGTATTATTTTTAAATTATTATGCGTGTTTACATTACTATTTTGGTTGGTCAATTACTTGCATGTTTAATCATAGTTAAATTTTATGCATGCTTACATTGGTCTAACTATACTTGTCAAAATCAATTTGTAAGTTATATTTATTTTCGATGTGCACTTTAATTGATTCAACTACTTAAGTTATTTTGCTTAAATATCTACTCATAAAATTCATAACGCTATTCACCTACCCCCCCCCCCCTTCTCTCTAGCGTCGAGTTCGATCATACAAATATAAGTTCAATAAACTTAACCAAAAATATTGTGCATCATTCAAGAACAAAACACATAGAAGTTAAACATCACTTTGTTAGGGATCATGTAGCCAAATGAAACATTGAATTTAACTATGTTGAGTCAAAATCAAACCTAGCTGACAGATTCACTAAACCTCTGCCTGAAGCTAAGTTCAACACTCTAAGAAGACAATTAGGAACGTGTTTAGTAGAATAGGATTCTTATTTTTTATACTTGATATATTATTATACTGTTATACTTGATATTTTATATAAATGGAACTAGACTAGGCTCTAACTTAGAATTCATGAACCTATAGATCTAGACAACCTTTGCATCTCACAAACACCTAAGATTAACATGTTTGTGTATTAAGCCACATAGATGAGCATGAGATGTTAAGATTTACCCCTTTTCCAGAAGTGGACAAGTGCATCGACATGAATCAAGGGGTTCAAACTCAAAATGATCGCTAAGGTGACTAATTCTATACTAAACTCAATGATCATTTTCATATCACTTGAGTAAAGGAATTAGACATTTTAAATTAAGAACAAATTTTAGATGTATTATTATTTTGAAGAATTGCCTTAATGACTTAAAAAAATATTTTGCTTTTGAAAAATGTATGATTGTCTTGGAAAATATTTCTATTTTGACAAACTTATTTTCTTGGAAAATTTTGAGATGATCCCTATTTTGATGTGTGTCAAAGGGGGAGAGATAAGTTTAAAGTGAGCTAAGAGAAAACTTAGAAAGAAAATTGAACTAGAACTTAGATTGAAGATAAGTTTAAGTTAGTTATCTCAAGTTTGATTGAACTTGCAACTTAAATCATGAACTGATTAATTATCAAAAAAAAATTGCTAAAATTTAAGTTGTTAAAGTTATCAAGTCTTGTTTTAGCTTAACTTAAACTTTTAGCTTAACTTAAACTTTAAACTGTGATCTAAGTTTAATTTAGCAAATCATCTTGATTAAAGTTTAACTGCTTTAAGCTAAAGTTAAGTTTTGTTAAAAAAACATGTTAAACTTTGGTAAAAAACATGTTAAATCTTTTTGATTTTGATTCAAGTTTAACTACTTTAGATTAAGTTTAAAATTTTATAGAAAGCATGTTGAACTATGTTAAAGAAATGTGTATTTTTCTCTAACTTTAAACTATGTTGCCAAACATCAAAAGGGTGAAGATTATTGGTGTAGTCAGTGATGTGTGCATTTCATATTGGGTTTTTATCATAGTTTGAATCATATTTTATCCCATTTCTTGTGTATATATCTCATGTTTTCATTTATTCGTGCTTCATTTTGTTACTTTCTAGTTTGGATAGCTGCTTTTGTTTGTTTCTAATTGACAAGGCATGAAAAAGAGAAAAAATGGAGTTTAAAGACATGTTCTAGAGTTCATTCCAGCTGCCATGGTCGTGGCGACGATCGTGATAAATTTGGTGAGGCCATGCCCCATTTCCAGAAGTTCATTGGGCAGCCCGTGTTAGTAAAAGCCATAGAGCCAATCATGTGATGGTTGACTAAAGGACTCATTGTATCATATTCTTGTATTAATAAAGGCATGTTTTGGT
>JBBUKS010000042.1:9732972-9748284 GCA_038050645.1 Hedychium gardnerianum
GATAACAATAAGACTTAACTTTGAACCTTTGACAACATCAAAATATAGGTTTGATTCTGGTGCTCCCTGCACCAATAGAACCAAGGAGAATATTCTCTTTCTCGAAAATACTTCACGATGAAAGAGAACTTGTGTTTGTCATCTAAAAAAATATATAATTTAAAACAGAGTTTTAGTATTTGTGGAATATATTTAATAAAGGATTTTACAACTCCTATTATTTTATTCGAGTCCAATAACCCCCACTGTTAAATCGGGAATTAATTAGTAATAATTCCTAGTAAGACCGAAACCCTGAGTCATATAGTATGCACACAGCTAAGCTATACTTGTTTGCTACATTCATCAAGTAGGCTCTTAACTTATCAATCACAAATCCATATGACTTTCAGTATATTCTCGTCGAGTCCTATATTCTTTCAAACTCAACACTTATCCCTCAAATCAATTGACCTTAGCTGAGCTAAATAAGTCAACGAATTCGAGTTAAATCGTACCCACTAATAATTATGATAAATTATAGATATTCTAACACAAGCCCATGGCTGAGTTGTACCGACTCATGTAAAACTCTAACTATCAACATGGATCGCTTCGTGGTACATATAATTTTACAAAATAACATGAAATGAAAACATACCCCCTAATCTTTGACGAACGTGAACAAAAATACAACCAAACGAGAGTCCCACATGTGATTCCTCTAGTGGTATCCACACGCACTAGATCACAAACCCGACACAATTCGTTAGGTGCTAGCCTCTTAGATCGATCAAATTTTGGAAGCACTATGGATCTCTTTTGATGGAAGAAAATGTGTCTCCAAGGAGAGGAGCCAAAATCTTCAAGGGAGAAGTGGAGAGAGAGCTCTCTATCTTTCAAATCTTCCAAGAGTGACTACTTATAGTCTCCAAGGAAGATGAAGAGGTATGACTCTTCAACTCTCCAAGGAAGATGAAAAGGTATGACTCTTCAACTCTCTAAGGATCATCATGATTGTGGCTATCCAAATTCTCTAAGAGAGAATAGGAGAAGTGATTACATATTTGATCTTGATCCATTTTAGTTTTTGATATTTCAGAATTAATTAATAATTCAATTAATTCTTATTCAGAAATAATAAATTGATTAATTTTAGTATCCACTAAAATAATCAATTATAGATAATATTCATGTCTACATGTTATGGGTGTGACCTTCTAGGTTCTATACACGAAGATAGTGTAAATCCATACACAAACTAATATAACAATCTAGCGACAGTTTTTAGTCACCCAACGTGATAAAATAATAATCATATACTATAAATCATCAAGAACTGATTATTGTGTAATTCGATCTTTCATCTAATCTACATCCCAATTAATTAGTGCATTATGCATTATCACTAAATTAATTATTTTATTTGATTTCTAAGATATAATAGACTCCTCTTGATCTCTCTACGCTTTGTCATACACCCAACAATCGTATTAATCACAATTTGATTAAAGACTATTTTTAACGATGTCAAAGTATATAACTCGTCTTTTCTCAAGCGGGTCGTGTCCAGTATATCTCTAAACTCAAGACACCCCTAAATATAACTTAGATATTCATTCCTCAATTTATCTTGACCTAGTCATATTCAGCATTGATCTAAATATTTATATTATATCTATCTAATCATGAGTTATTTTTAGATTAATATAACTATTAATTCGTAGGACTTTATCATTAATCATATACGTATAGAAAAATAAATAATTAACGATAAATATTTATTTTTATTAAATAATTATTTATAAATATATAAAAATGTTTTGGAACATAACTCTAACTGGAGAATTTCTAATTACCGATTTTTTTTTATAAAAAAGAAATACGATCAAAGTTCTACAATAAGGAACCAGGAATTCAAGCAAACACTAGGGCAAAGTTTCCAGCATTTTTCACCATTTTTGATAGAAAATAAACAGAAGAGACAAGTCAACTTTAAGGAATTGCAGATAGAACTCAATCAAATCCGATTGAAGAGGTTGCCGGAGTAGCAGTGCTCAGCATCAGGTGGATTTGGCTCTGACTCTGACTCTGCCGCCGCGAGAGAATCTGTCACCGGAATCATATATCCTCGGACGCCGCCGCCGCCGCCGCCGCCTCTAATGGCTACGGAGTTAGCGAACCCTCCTCCATGGATGGAAGCTTGATTGACGTATACTCCTCGATGCACAGAGGTCAAAATGCTCATGTAGTTGTAAGCACCGAGAACTCCTCCTCCTCCACCTCCTCTGAGGACAGGAGTTTGGCTCGCCGGTGCAGAGAAGGCGTCGCCGCCGCCGCTGCTTCCGATTCTGGCCACAACGGCGTTTCTGCCGCTGGCCGTGCTGGTGTGGCCTGCACCGGCCATGCTCAGGTGCTCCCTCAATCGGGCTTCCGCGCGGAACTTGATATTCTCGAGAAACTCCATCGCTTTGAAGAGCTCCTGGCGCCCCATGCCGGCGATGTTGTCCATCCACTCCAAGCCGTTTATGGCCTCCGCGCGGCGTTGCTCCAGGGCCGCCCGCTGCGCCTTGATCTCCTCGAATTCTCTGACCACCTCCATCAGCTGCTGGTTCAGCTCCTTCACCATCTGCGGCCGTTAACCGATATCAGTTCAGAGTTCTTCTTAAAAAGGGCCGGCCGGCGGCGAGCTAGCGAATTAACTTACCTGCTTTCGTTGGTAGATTCCGGCGATCGCGTTGGGCATCCTGTAGAGGTCGCCGGAGAGGAAGCGATCCATGATGGACATGACAGAAGGGCTGCCGAAGGAGTGGGGCCTGCCGGTGGGGGAGAAGACGACCACGGCGATCTCGACGCCGCAGAGGGTGGCGAGGTCGCTGGCCTTGGCGTAGATCCCGTTCCGGCGCTTCGAGAAGCTGATGTAGCGCGCATCTTCGTCCTCGATCTTCTTGATCTCGATCTTTTGCTTGCCCCTCGTCGTCTTCCTCCCCCTCACCATCGCCGCTAGCTCCGGCGACTGCTTGCAGCTCCATTTCAGGTTTAGGGTATTTATAGACGAGATTGTCCGACGAATTGCCAAATTTGGAATGCAATTCACGAATTCAACGTTCAAAGCAAAATATATATATATATATACTTCTTTTGGCAGGTACTCAGCTTTTATTTGCCTGTTTAAGGCAAGAATTTAGTCAAAAATTGTATTTTAATTCTGAATTCTTTAATGTCGATCAGAAAAATCTATTACATGCCTTCTGTATTTTAATATATATATTTTGAAAATATTAATTAGATCGTAAAGACCTTTGAAAAACACGGATTATCAACCGAAATTTGGCTTGCATGAACTCTCACACAACCTATTAGCCGCAAGACTTCATCACTCATTTTTTTTATAATTCAAATATTTAATTTATTGAACCGTTTAATTTTAGAAGTGATCGATTTAGTTCTATAAAATTTTCTCACTAACTACTAAAATAAATAAATAAACGCTAATAAAAATTTATCCAAATAATCAATATTTTCAGATCCATTTTTTATTAAAGAAAAAAAATAATATACCATAATTAAAATTTAAATCTTATATTTCTTGATTATTTATTAGAAAAATTAATTATTATACTATTACCCCGGGCTCCCATCACTAATTTTGGAAGTATATAACATCACATTATTCATGATTTATACAATTTGTTTGTATTGTATTTAATAAATCACAAGGAATTAATTTGTGATTATTATAAGTTTATTTTTTTTAAAAAAAATGGTATTTATTGAAGGCTTGATAGGTAGGTTATAATTAAATAGTAATAATCCAGAAATATATATGTTTAATTTAGTTGGATTAAGACAGAATTTAAGTACATTATAAAAAAAATGAATGTGTAGAAAAAAAAAAGAGAAAGTAATGTTCATGAGAAATGATATTCTTCAATGCTATCAATCACTTTTAATCTCTTTTATTTTATTGATATACGTTAAGATTATTTCTTTCTTGTTTCTTCACTTTATATTAATCATCAAAAATTAACTCTCGCTATTTTTCTCTTTTAAAATTTTTGCCAACATTTAATTGTGAAAAAAAAAATGTCTTTATAAAATTGCGCTCAGATTCTTGTCTAATTTGTTTTTATTATCATTAATAGATTTTCATTTAATACATTACTAAATGCATAAATTTTCTTTTATATATTTCCTTTTCTATTATATCATCATTTTTATATAATCATGTGAGCATTATAATATTATAAGAAATTAAATATCAAATATAATTTTTTAGTTCATCCATCTTCGAGTGAAATTAAAGCTTTAAAGTGATCATCATCATATATGATCACTTGATCTGACTACAAAACTAAATTTGATGACATTCAGAGCCAAAGAACATAAAGGTAACAATTTAGAGTACAGCCTTTTAATGCCTAAATCAGAATAGACAGAATCTTATGTACAGGAATTAAGGATAAATAGCACAAAAGAGAAGATAAATGTACAAAACTAGCAATCAGAGCCCTGGTAAATTAAAAGGCCTCATACTGACTGTATCATATGGCACAAAATCTGGATGCCTTGTCAATGAGTGGCGGAGACGACAATTATCATGTACTCCACAATTGGTACCACCATAGCTTGCTAGATCATCATAGGAGTGTTGGTGGCTCGATCCAGTCGCGGAACAACCCTCCAGATCCTGCCTACATGGAAACCATGGTCCTTGCTGCCAAAATCAAAGAGATTAGGAGGAAAATTATCACATCCTTATATGGAGATAACTGTTAAAACATGACCACATAATCTAGGGTGACAAATAGAAGCCACTAATTTATTTAAGAAAATGGGGGGAAAGAGGAAAGATCATTGATCTAATAACTGCAAATTCATATTGTTTCTGCATTGTTTCAAGCTCAATTAAGTTGCTTGGGATGCTAGATCTACTAAAAATGGTGATGAATGAATTTTTAAAATGGTGTCCTCTAACTCTCCTCGAAGTCACTGAACAGCAAAGCAGAAATCACCTTGTTAGAGATCACGATGTACAAACTATGGAGACGTGCATGTTGAACAAAATGAGTACCTTTGGTTGATTGAACAAATCCTTGCCAGAAGATGATAGTTCTTTGCTGCAAAAGGATGGCAGAGATTTCATTGCTGGGTAGAAGCTGCTTGCATCTTGGGCAGTTTTTTCAGGTGTATAAAATGACGGACTCAGTCTTCTGCCGGACCCTCTTTCTCCCAATCCAGAAAATAAGTGTGAGTGATTGTGCGAGTGTGAATAATAAGAACTAGAGTGCTCCTCCCTGCAGACCGTAGGACTGTTGGTTTGGGATCTCACATAAGCTACGGAACTACAACCTTGGTGTTGCTGGAAGATGCAAGCATTAGAAGGATACATTTGTGAGTTTGAACTAGGATGTATGAATGGCGGGACTTTGGCGTGACAACCCACTGGTGATTGCTTCATGCTTAGGTAACTTGCTCGAGGAGAAGATACTTCTATTTTGATACCTTGTTTAGCAGCCAGATCTGTAATTTGTTGTTCGTCAAGTCCTAATCCCAAAAGCAAATTCCAAAGGGTCCTGATTGCTTCTCTCTGATCATGTATGACTTGGTCTCTCATTGCCATTTCAAAGTGAAGTTCAGTATTTGCCATCCCCTGTATTTTTTCAAGCGTCAGATTGAATCACAACGTTCATTTGAATATGGCATTGCTTTAGTACTCACAAGAAGTCGGTATTGGCTAAGAATCTGGAGGTATGTTTTGTTGCCATTGTTGTTGATAGCTTCATCAATCATATTTTGTAGCTGATTTCGATGTTTTTCATTGATCTGTATATCCTGTGTGAAAAAAAGAAAATTATTTAGAAAACTAAACTGGCAATTCAAAAGATTCTTTGCAGGACAACCTTTCTATAAGCAGCACCAGCTTCATCATTATCACGGATGTTGTCCAAGATAACTTGTCTCCTTGATCTTAATGCTCGCCCAACAGCTCCATCTTTCTCTACACCCTAAATATACAGATAGCTCAGTAGCAGCATAAGTCAATGGCTAAACATTCTAGTATCTTTAAATTACAAGGTCCATGACCATATGTATTTGCAGGCATCTACTTAACAAGTTGAAGGTGAAAAATCAGTAAGGCATAATAGACACAAACTCATCCAGGTTCAGTGACAAGACAGATCAATGTTTTCTTTAAACAAAATATGTTAAGTGACCAATGAGCCCCAGTAAATAGGCATTAGCACTCCAAGGATTTTGCATACTTGGTTTGACAAATAAAAGAATGGATGGCTTAAGTTGGATGAAACGATGACAGGATGGATGGATGGATGGATGAGATACAAGTATTGTCATCAAGTTATTTACTTGGATGGATGGATAGGAACCAAAGTAATTTTAAAAAAGGGATGGTTAAACAATAAGGTAAGAGAGCATATTCTGATACGTCCATTTATCCATCCAGTCTAGTCCATTTGCCATAAATAAAGGGATGGTTAAATCAAATTCTATGCTGTGGTAGTAGTTTGTTTGTTACTCTTTCTTTTGTTTCATAACAAATCAAATTGCTCAAGGGCTTCTCTGGACCACTTACCAAGAGGTTAAATGGAAGGAAAAACAACATAGAACAAAAACTTGACAAGTATAAGAGACTTCACATTATCACATACTTCACCTTGTCTAAGTGGCATCACAGGATTATTTAGGTCGACCACATAGCTAATTTACTAGACTGCTCTCTTGTACCATAAGTCCCATGAGCACAAAGAGAGATAAAAGTGGGGTATAGTCAATATATTCAAAATCAAAAGCATCCGTTGCAACTCAAAACTTACGTAGCATGGAAGTCATAAACAATGAAGCAATTTTCCTTTGTTTAGAATTTAAACCTTCAACTCCTTACTATCCGGCGCTGCTATTTTGCATTGTTTATTAGATCTTCCTACTCCAACTGAGTTTCACTTGAATACCCAATCATTTTTTCACTGTATGCCCTAGACCAGTTGCATTATAAGAGGAAGTAAGCATCCTCTTGTATGCTATTCTTGTGTTTATAAAATCTCTTCATGCCACCATAAATGTAAACAATTATCTCGATCTATGTAAAATTTCTCTCTTATTTTATCTTGTTTGTTTCTGGATTTTCTGCTATTCTTCATATTTTTTTGTCATTTCTTCCAATGTATATAGGGGATGTTTGACTCCTAATACTAATGACTATTCCCCATAACATACACAACCTGTGATAGTAATGGCCCAAAGACAGATTGACTGAGAGATCATTAACGCTGTTTCTTTTAATTCATGCACGTTGATGAAAAAAAAGGGGAAACACTCTATTATTTGAAAAAGATTACTTTGTGAATTTATTCAAGGATCAAAGTTTTCTAAAAGTTGAAGGTGGATATTCTGATTGAATACACAACTTGATAGCAAGATGAGGGAAAATGGTTCCAGGTCTAAGATACTATGGATGTTAATTCACTCAGTGCATCTCTGCATCTCCAAGGTGTAATTGAATAGCCACTAGATTCACAAACAAATATGAATTATCAAGAAAAAGTTAAATAAACAGAAATCAAATGACCAAATGCAAGGAAACATTACAGATGTAACCTCTTGCATGGCAATAGCATCATCAAGATGTTGAAGCTCAGAGCGATTGCGTATATTAGTTTCTTCAAGCTCAAACAGAGCCTTCTGTAGATTTATGTGTTCCTGTACATTCTCACTTGTTTCACGACTTAAAATATTCAAACGTGAATGTTCATCATCTGAAGCCCTTTCTGCAGGTTTTATGCTCAACTGTGATTCCTTTTCGGCTAACTCCTTTCTGAGTCGACAAACCTCAATCTGCATAACACAATCAATACATGACTTGTAAAGAAAATCTCTAAACCAATAAAAAAGGATAGTTCTGTCAATAGGTTTACCTGGAGATTATCAATCATCCGTTGGTAGTCTGCAACATGAGTATCAACTGTCCCTATGTTTTTCTAAGAAAGATCAAACATCATCATATTTCAGCTAAGTCCATTCTTTTGGACCTCAATGTCATGTAAATGGGATATCCAGAAAAGTACAAAAAAATGCATTCTAGTGTTCTGTTATATGATGCTATTATTTATGCTTTGTAATTTCAAACATATAAGGCCTGAGGAGAGTACACAAACTTTAGTCCCCCTAATTGCCAATTTTAGTAACTGATCTTCATGAAGAACCAGAGTAAAAAAGATTAGAATATGATGAGAAAGTTAATTCAATATTAAAGTCAGTCTTACATGGACTTGGGTTTTGATCTCCTTAGCTCGATCAGCATATTTCAGTGTATTGATAGTGTTGTGATATTGATCATCAGCAGGTGATATAGTTGCAACCATTATTGTTTGACAATTACCACTAAGTCCATCCTTTAGGATACGAGTCAACTTGCTGTGGACAATATTTGGTGTCAATAACTCGATTAACAATTTTGATTGGAAAAAATTGATGCACCTGTTGCGATAAGGGACATATGCAAGACCCTTCTTTTGTTGCTTTCCAAGAGCATTTATGCAATTTGCCAACGCAAGGAGTGACCTATTGATATTAGCTCCATCCCTCAACTTATGGCCTCCGCTATTAGTCTCAGAAGCCCTTTCACTGCATGGAGAGTGCATAATGAGTAGAGTGTTGTGAGTTTTTCTCGCCAATATGTTGGAAGAGGCAAACTATAGAAAGCTACGTGTAGCCATCCACCTGCCAGCAAGATCAACTAATGCAAGTCTTCCACGGAGAACCTGACTCTGATACTGATTTCTCTGCTTTCTTTTCACACTAATCTCCAGTACTGCATGCGAACTTTACATAAATATTTATGAAAAGATTAGTATAGTGGGTCTGGATGCTGTCGAAACTTAATCATTGAGTGTTTTGGGAGGTGCATGGCAGAATTGAATCATTAAATAAGCAATGTAGCATGGATAGAGGAGCTTGATATCAATAAAGATCACGTTGATAAGAATTAAATGAAAAGAAAGGATTCAGCTGTTGGATCCTAGTATACAGTAGTATATGACACTAACAAGCACAAAGATAACAAGTTACCGTGATGAGGTTGCATTTGCTTCAGTGCTTTCAGTCTTGCGCCTACTATTTCCAAGATTCAACAATTCAAGAATCTTGTCAGCTGATTGAACCTGAAGAGAGCAGACTATTAAAAGATGATATGAAAAATTGTTAAAAACAGAAGGGCATATGAGTTGATTATAATAGCACAATACAAACGATATGAAGATTCAATACAAGCATGGCGCCAAGCAGAGAAGGTTAGGTACATTGCTGATGTTTCAGGTTGAAACAATATGTTATTGCATTACAGATGAATTTTGATCAACAAGAAACAAATTACTTCCATTATCAGGGAGAACCAGTGAAAAAGGTTGACAGACAACAGCTCAGTCAATTGGCAATTCAAATAACAATGAGATTTACAAGAATCAAACTACCTGAAGCAGATCACCATGAGACAACTACAAAGACAACTAGATTAAGAAATAACTCTTGTGCCATCAAAAATAATTATACATAGAAAACTTAAGGTAAAAAACTACTAAAGCAAATTCATTCAGATTGTTTAAGAAATTTAAATTTACATAACAGAAAACAACTAAGAAAGAGAAAAGGGGAAAACAATTCTAGTTGCTGCTTTGCTTACAAAAGGCCTTTTTTGTACTATGTATACAAAATAGAAAATACAAAGATAAGGACAAGGACCTTAATGCTTCTTAAACCAGCAACTATAACACCATGTTGGGGATCTTCTCTAAGTTCCAAATGGCCCGAAGATTTTTCAAGCAAATCGTAGATAACCTGTAATTGCAGAGGGACAAATGATTTTAGTGCTTGTGAAGTTGGAGAACAACAAAGATAAACATTTAAGATTACTAGTGAAGAAAGGGGAACCATACTTCATTATATACTTCGAGATAAGAACAAGATACTTCAAAAATGTCTGAAGTCTTATCCTTCTTGATAAGATCAAATATGGTATGCAAACTAAGGACCATGAGTCCAGGATCTTTGGAGATTCCGACCATTGTGTAAGTTTTACCACTGTAAAAGAAATTATTTGTGATTCTTATCTTAATCAACGAAGGAACAACTTTATTAAAGAGTCAAAATCACCTACAAAGAGAATGATAAACAGTATATAAACTGAGAGCAAGGAGCTCTCTTAGTTGTCTTGCATTCTAATAACATGAAGAAGCAAAATGAAAGCCAACATAGTCAAATGTGAAGTGTCAAACATATAGATATTTGACTGTGTAATAAAGAGACTGAATATATTTTGTGGTCATGTATATCTACCTTATTTAACCACAATTTTTAGCAAATAAAACAACAGTCCAGGAGAATTTCATTTGCCACGAGGTGTATTTGAAGAGAGGACTAGAATTGGATTGAATTTGTAATTGTAGGAATATACATAGAGGAGAAATTATTTTCTCTCTAGGTCTAATTTTGTGGAAAAATGGATATCATTTCAATATTTATTTGCTAGAATAGAAGAAAATTACTTGAATGAAAAAAAAAATTCCAGTTTTTTTCAACAACCCATATGTTCCTTGGGTTACTTAGCATCAATCTCTACACAGTGTTAGCTGTTTCTTAAAAGAATCAAATAGATCAGAAAACAAATGAGATATATCATGAGAAATTGTAGCTCTTCTCATTGATGTCTGTTCTACCTGATCTATATAATTTACCCTATTTATAAATATACATGGTGGGGAGGCTTTTGGCCTTCCCCTTCCAACAAAAAAAAATGTAGCTCTTGATTCTGTCATTCATAAGGATCTAGAGCTGCCAGAATCCAAATGAGATATATCATGAGAAATTGTAGCTCTTCTCCCTGATGTCTGTTCTAGCTGATCTCTGTAATTTACCCTACTTATTATCATATACAGAGGGATGGCTTTTAGTCTTCCCCTTCCAACAAAAACAAATAATGTAGCTCTTGATTCTGTCATTCATAAAGACTTAGAGCTGCCCTGATTACATAACTAGAAATAATTTTTATTGTAATCGGATGATAATTAAAAGGATGGTGAAACCCATATCAAAACATAAATACCTTCCTGTCGAGCCATATGCAAATACAGTGGCGTTAAGACCTTGAATGACACCAGCAATGGTTGATGATATGTTTCGGTAAACATCCTGTTCATGCCAAAAAACAACTCCAATGAACAACTGCTAGAAAAATATCTATCAAAGAACTTTGATGCGCATGAGAATAATGTTAAGATGGAAAAGTTATGATACATTGAGACATATACATATGCATTAAATTTTATAAAAATTTGAAAAATAGCATGATAATGTGCGTTGACAAAATTGATTATGTATCATCACTCAAATATAAACAGTGACTTTCACAAGCAATATTCATGCATGCTCCCTCAGTACAAAAGTAATAACCTTTTCCTGGTGAAGAGATGAAAAGAAAATTAATAATGTAAGAAACTTTGAGATGGTCAACTTAATGTAGCAATTCATTTGAGGCATATATCCCAGTAATTAGATTCACAACTTAAAAAAAAAAGTGCCAATGCATTTGTAGCAGTATCTAGCTAAGCTCTGTCACTCACATTTGCACATACTTTCTGATGCTCTCTATGCATGATTAAATACTGCTATGAGCTCTAGAAGAAAGTTTGAGCTCTGAAATAACATGTGGAAGCACATACCACATTGGAACAACCAGGTCCAAATACATGATCAAAGTTATATCTTCTTTCTTTAGTCCGATTTTGTATGAGGTCAAGATAGTCCTTTGACAGGTCAGGATCTAAGACAATTAAGCTCTGTGAAGTAAGAAACAATCATCATCGCGGCTGGATCCAGAAAGAAAAAATTTTACTTGACAAAGAATAGGGAAAACATAAATAATCTGTAGTTAACACCTTATCATCCGTAACTTGAATAATATGCCTGCACTGCTTTTGTTCTGCTTCAGTCAGTGGCCTACATTTTACTGCCACCTACACAAAGAAACCAGAATGTGGCATTATAGTAACTCTTTTGAAAAATTATCAAACTTTTACTAATCGAAAGGCATACCAATAGACTTGCAGTCCTTTTTGATGATGGAGCTCGAATGCTTGGCATTGCTGATCAAGTTTCACCAGGAACACCCTCCTTCTGTAGAGGAGCTAATAGCCTGACCGAATATGATGCAAAAAGTTTTCTTTATCGACACTGCAGATTCTATATCAGAACTATCACTCCACCAGCACATAATCTACTAATAAGCGAATGCATCTCCGTTTACTCGAGAGAAAAGACAACAGTTTACAGCTATCCCTTTCCGGTTCACTGCTCCGCCATGAAATCAAACAGAAAAGAAACACGACGGCATCATTTAGGAAAACAAAATTGATCGACCTTTACAACACAGTCAGGCGTCTTCCTCTATTTTGCAGAATCACTGCATGAAACCCTAATCAAACAAAATCTGTCAGAGAAATGTCACACCGTTGTCTATAAATAGCAGGACTCACAACCATCAACACTCATTTACCCCCCTAAATTCGCATCTCTCCTCCGAAACTCCTGGTTGCCAACGCCTGAGCACAACGTCTCCGACCGAACTAAAAAGACCGCAAAATTACGCCAAAAACATCCGGCATTGGCTGCCGAAACTCGCGCACACCAAGAGCAGTCAGACTCCTCGACCTTCGAAAGCAAAAACAGCCATCATCAAACACAGTACGAGACTGAGACAGTAGCCGAGCCCATCATCCCCCCCCGCAAGCGTCCACCGACATGAACGCCAAACGAGCGAGGCTTTTGAGAGCACCCGCAGAGCTCCTCCATTAATTCCTTTCTTTAATGGCGGCACCGGCAGATGCGAGGAACCAGAGAACCGGCCGCCTTTCCGCTGCTCCGCCGGAACACTTTACCTCCTCACGACCAAATGTTCCGGACGGTCCATTTTCATCAAGATCCGTGCAACCGAACTGGCGGAGACGTTTTCTCAGGAAATTACGATACTGCCATCATCGACGACGATTGCACAATGATGAGTTGGTGGGTTCGGCCGACGCGTTCGGTTCCTGTTCGATGTAAAATATACGTGTAAGCATGAATTTAAAAATAAATTTATTTTTTTATATATATTTATATTTTTATAATGCCTTAAAATAATTGAATATAGGAGACAACTAATTTATTGTCCTTGTGATTGATTAAATATTGTCCCCATGGGATGACCTGTTGGTTAGTGCATGAGGTGTTATCACAATGAGATCTAGGGGTCAAATCCTGGCTAGTAGCTAAGTTCCTGCCCCCCTTATGCACTAGTCACTGTTCGAACTGGCTAGACTAGCCCCCGTGATTTACCTCCTTCATGTTGATCCTGGGACGGACTGGCGGGGGCGCTGGGACGAGCGTTTCGCCTTTTGCCATAATTTTAATATTTGAGGTGGTCAACTACAATTTTTGCCATTATCGAATATCTTTTTTAAAAAATATTAAATTTAATTATCATATTAATTAGCGATAATAAAAAAAATATATATATTTTAATAAGTCGAAATAATTTAATTATAATGATCATAACAATTATAATAATATCAACTATCACTTTAGCTACTATAATAATCAGAAAAAAATAAAATTAACATCTTAATAGTTCTTTTAAAACGACCTTATACTATCTGGAAAACAAAAGTAAATTATGAGAACATTTATTCTAATACAATATTTTTTTATATAGGGAGATCCCAATAAAATATTTTATATTCATTAAGAATTAATTTCAAAATCTATTAAAAAGTTATCTATATAAATATCAATTATGTCAACTTGTAGAAGCTAATATAACTGCTATAATGATTGAGAATCAAATATCGAATCAAATAAATCATATTGAATTAAATTATTATTATTTTTTTTATAAATCGAATCCATTAAATTTTATTATTACAATTCTATAAATTAAATCAATATAAAATTAATTAATTCCATTACTGAATTAATTAATTAATTTTTTTAATAATTAATGATGCATATCAATCGAGTCAACTGTTAAACGTATTAGTTTGTTATTTAATTTATCAATCGAGTTGTTCGATTTAGATATATCAATCGAGTTATTAGACCTGATTAAATTTAAGATAATTGATTTAATTTTATATATTTTTTATTAATTATTAAAATAAATCATAAAAATATATGTAAATATCTATTTTGACAACAAAACATTCCGACTGTTCACAGTATAATAGTTGACCTTCGGGTTAATCAAATTTGAAATTTTAAAGATTTTTTTAAAAAATATTTTTGAATTTGATCAATTCATCTGTTATTTTCATTTAATTGACGAAAATAAGAAGATCTTTTAATTTAATTTTTCTCCGAAGACATTAATTAGCTGGATCTTAGTCGAGTCTCGAAATTAAGGACAAGCTAATTAATGGGAATTAAAATTACAGCTGGTTGCAGGCGCGACAGGTCAGAGGAGAGGAGGATGATCCAATTGAATTGAACGGGCGCCATATTGGCGACGGAAAGGGGAAGTAGTAAATGTGCCTTTCTTTCTCTCTCCTCTCTCCCTTCCATCAAAAGTGAGAGACGGCTTCTAGACTAGTCCCGTGATTTACCTCTTCGGTGTTGGTCCTGAAATAGATTGGCGGGGGCGCTGAGAGCGAGCGTTTCGTCTTTTGCCATAAAAGTGAGAGACGACTTCGTATCCCCGTAATTGTCATAATGAGATGAGCTCTTAATTAATTGTCATAATGAAGTCTGCAAATTAAATCCTCACTAGTAGTCAGGTTTCTATCCTCCTTTATACACTAATCACTGTTCGGGCTAGCTAGATTAGTCCCCGTGATTTACCTCTTTCGTGTTTGGTCCTGAGACGGATTAGCGGGGCACTGAGAGCGAGCATTTTGACTTTTACCATAATGAGAGACGCCTTCATAGCCCCCGGAGCAATGGTACGATGGTTAGGTCCTTCAATGATTAATAAGGGATCTAAGGTTCGAATCTCAACTATGGTGCATTGCAGAAAATTTTACCTCCAATGAAAAGCGAGCCTTAGAATACTAGTCATTTGGATGAGTCTCTATTAGTGCTTTATGATTTACTCTGATGACCGATAAAAAAATTTGATGCGATCGATCATTTCAAATCCGACGTCGATTTAATTAATTATTATTATTTTTTTATTTTTTATTTTGAGACAGACGGCTTCGTAATCATGCCTCGGTCCGTTTCCCAAACAGCTTTTCCTTTTAAATTTTTATTTTTTTAAAACAAAAAAAGAAGAAAAAAAGACAGCTGGGG
>JBBUKS010000042.1:9750495-9769113 GCA_038050645.1 Hedychium gardnerianum
CGAACGCGATCAGGTTCCGGAACAGCGTGTTGAAGTGGCCGTTGACGGCCAGCTGCGGGATCTCCATCTTGCCGTTGCGAAATGTGATGTCGAGCATGTTCCTGGTCCGCTTCCTATTGAACTTGACGCCGGCCTCGCTCAGACGCGTCGCGCAGGGGATTGACCTCACCCGGGTCGTCCTAGACTTGTTAGCTCGCGATAAAAGC
Organism: Hedychium gardnerianum; assembly: GCA_038050645.1. NCBI lineage: Eukaryota > Viridiplantae > Streptophyta > Magnoliopsida > Zingiberales > Zingiberaceae > Hedychium > Hedychium gardnerianum. Next base: position 9,750,702 of record JBBUKS010000042.1, read on the forward strand.
TTCATACTCGATTTTCCTTCGCCGGCGTCCTTCCTTGGGTTGATGCACGAGTGGAAGAGGTGGAGGAGATGACAAAATCCGCCTTTTCCGGCGTCTCTGGGTGGCAACTCCAGCTCCATGTCAGCGAACGCGGCGAAGAACTCTACGACGCACTTGGCGAAATCGAACTGGCGAGTGAAGGCGTAGTCGACGAGCAGCTGGAGGAGGAAGAAAGGGATCTGGTTCTCCAGCATCAGCATGTCGCGCGCCACCATGGGGAGAATCCACGACGAGCTTGTGATGGGGTTCTGCACGGCCTCGAGGTCGCCGACGCGGTTGTTCAAGAGGAGCACGGTCTCGACGACGAAGCAACAGTCGAGGAGCATCATCTGGACGAAGTCGTTGCTAGCAATGGAGGTGAGGTCGTCGGCGTAGGCAGAGCGGGCGCGGATCTCGGAGTCCTTGATGAGGCGAAGGTAGCCGACGAGCGCGTTGCATGTGCTGCGGCTGAGGAACTTCTTGAGGCTGTGCCACTTAAAACGGTTCATGGGGAGGAGGCGGTCGACGTCGCGGTGGTAGGGGCCGAGGGAGACGACCTTTGGCTCGTAGAGCTTGGCGTCGTCGTCGCGGATGTGATGGGGGACTCGGAAGATGGAGGCGGGGTTCGTGCGCCATGGCTCCCAGTCGGTCTCGGCCAGCTTCCGCTCGAGGGAGACGAGCCATGCTATGTCCAAAGGGAGCCCAACGCTCTCCCACCCAGTGAGCTCTGCAGAGCTCATTCCGACCTCGATCTGCAAAGCTTCTTCGAGATTAATTTCAACAGAGCCCATTCCGACCTCGATCTGCAAAGCTTCTCCGAGATTAACTTCAACTTGATTTAGAGGTTGATTTGTGAATCATGGTGTTTCCCAAATTCTGCTTTAAATAAGATTACGAAGTTATTGGGAAGAAGATTCAAGGAAAATGGAAGTTGAGATGGAGAACATGCGAGGTAGTTAAGAAGAAGTCAATTAAGACTCGGGTTGACTTAGGTAATATAAAAACCAAATAGAATATATCTATTCGTCTTTGTTTAGAAAAAATGAGATGAAAAATTAAGATAACTAAAAATAATTATTATTATGTTTCAATGATATATTGATGATCTTAAACTTCTACTAGAACAATCTATTGATTTTTAGTAGACTAAATAATAGATATTTTATTACAGTTAAATGATTATTGTGTTACGTGATTGATAATCCAAAAGTTTCAGTAAGTCGATTAGAATTGTCATTAAAATTGATATGAATGGGACATCCACTATAATTTGCACTAGAAAAATAAAATTGATCCACTTGTTTTATTTATAATTCTTATTTGTTTTGTGTGTGTCGAAAGTCCATTGTAAGGAGGGATTATAAAAAATAAAGAAGATTCGAGGAAGAAGGTAAGAGGAAGTCGAGATGAAGAACAGACAGGATAATTAAGATTTGTATTTCGTTGATGAGAGGAAATTGAGAGAATTCATCGGTTTGATCTAATCAAACGAGTGAATTTGTTCTTTCTAATCCGCGGAATAATGATTAATTTATTACGGTCTTTGTATTGTGTTATGCAATAATCGTGCCCACAGCCGCATGTAATGATAAATTAAATTAAATTATAATTATTCATACTGTGTCAAATATTATATAACACGTGTTGCATGGATAATAAATTAAAGTCTGGTCAAAGTAACGGAATGCTTAGCAAATTGAAACCGTCAAATTATTGATGACCAGATATTTTGAGATGAGGAGGATTTTGAAGCGAAAATTTTCGGCATGTGAAGTTCCAAAAGACAATCCTCTTGGCTTATAATTTTGAGTGAAGTTTAAAGTTAATTACACTGACTAATCTTAAAAATAATCTAAGTCACTGATGTAATCCATTGAATATAATTTCCAATTAATTAAGACTTGAGTCAACTGATACTAAAAAAACACACACACAAACCGTGATGAAAATAAAATTCTATCGTAATTGACGATCGAATTAATAATTCATCACTAATTTAGCAATGTATTTAACATTTTGTCGCAATATCGATCATTATTAACAAAAAAAAATCATAGTTAATCTATTTAATTAGTGATGGAATTAAGTTATGTCACTAATTTAGCGATGAAAATTTAATTTCATCGCTATGTTAGCAACGATAATTTAATTTCGTCGTTAATTTAGCGACGAAATTTAATTATGTTGCTAATTTAGCGACGAAACTTAATTATGTCGCTAATTAATGATGAAAATAAATTTCTGTTATTAATTTAGCAATGAAAATTTAATCCGTTGCTAGGTTAGCAACGACAATTTAATTCCATCGCTATGTTAGCAACAATAATTTAGTTCCATCGATATATTAGCGATGAAATTAAATTGTCATCGTTAACTTAGCGACAAAATTAAATCTATATTGCTAAATTAGTAACGGAATTAAATTTCTGTTCCCAATTAATTTCGTCACTAATTTAGAATCATATTTGGGTTTTGGGTTTCCCGATTTTTTCCACTCCTCTCGCTCTCTCCTCTCCCTCCGATCGATCCCCGATCTCCGGCACGATCTCCTCTCTAGCACGTGGGTAAACCTCTTCCCTCTCCTCTCCGACCAAGACCGCCGGCTCTCACCGAGGTCTCAAGGTTGGCCATGGCCTCACGCTGTGCTCGCAAGGCCAGCGTTGCATCGCATTATGCTCATGAGGCCGGTTGCGACCTCTCCTTATGCTCATGACGTCGGTCGTAGGCTCGACCTCGGCCTCTCAGCCTTGGTCAGTTGCGAGCTCAGCTCTGGCCTCTCAACCTTGGCTCCCTTGATCCCTTCCTTCTACTATTTGGCGATCCATGAATGGAGAAGAAAGTAACAGATTGTCAGAAGTTACATCTTCACTGACTCATACGGGAGGAAGTGAAAAAGTGGGAAGTATCCGACATGGAGAGGCCTTTCTGACAGCTATATAAACACCAGAAGAGGTGAGTTGAAGGTACGATGGTTTTCTTATTCTTGCAAGCAAAGGACACTATTCTTCATTAATCTCTTCTTTTTCTTCTTTATCTCTCCCTTCTTGTCGGTGGCTAACTTCAACGTCGGATGGGTTGTGCTAATAACGCCGGCCCAGTCCTAACTTGTTTTAATATCTCAGGCTACTAAATCTCACAAGATGTGGACGATGGATCTAGCTTTCTAGAGAGGAGAAGCCCGAGCAAGCAAAAAAAGAGAGCATCAAATTGGTGTCGTCTTTGAGAAAATCCTACAAAAAGTTACTATGACTCGATCTGGAAAAGTGGCAATAGAACATCAGCCATAGTATTCTGTTGGATCTTTTCAAACCTCATTGCCAAAAATTCATTGACTGCTCGAAACAATAGAAATACTGAGCTCGCTAGCCCAAACATGGGATCCACAAAACATACAGTTAGATCAAGCGGGACTAGGTAATGGAAAAGTCCAAGTGAGTCAAAAGTTGACCGAACACTTAGTAGTCGAAAGTCCAATGGGAAGTTAGCAAGAGAAAAGACCTAGTGGGATTAAACAGTATAAGACATAGTGAGAAACTAGGCAATGGAAGTCTTAGCGGGGCTAAGCGATGGAAGACCTATTTGGGAACTAGGAAATTGAAGTCCTGGCGGAGTTAGGCGGTGGAAGACCTAGTTGAAAACTAGGCAATTGAAATCTTAGCGGGGCTAGACGGTAGAAGACCTAGTTAGAAACTAGGCAAACCTATTTGAGAACTAGGCAAACCTAGTTGGGAACTAGGCAAATCTAGTTGAGAACTAGGTGAAGTCCAAGTGGGTAACGGAGGAATGGATACTTGGCATAAGTGAGGAAGTCCCAGCAGGTCAAGGTTGAATGGATACTAGGCAACGAGAAGTCTCGGCATGTCAAGGTTGATCGGATGCTGAGCAGAAAAAGTCATAGTAGATTGAGGTCAACCGAATACCAAGAAAGACCCAAATTCAGGCTTGAAGAGGCTGAATTTAGGATTACCAATCGATTGGTAAATCCTAAACCCGAACTTTCGGGTTGTGCTGCTTGAATCGATTGACTTAATCGATTGAGCAGTCTTCACCATCGATTGGGAGTCTATTTCACAAAAATAGAACCAATCGAAATCGATTGGGGCAATCGATTATGCATCGTTCTCTCCGCAAACAGAAAGTTTTCGAATCGATGGAGGCAATCGATTAAGGCTAAGTCAATCGATTAAGATAATCGATTGGGATCTTTTTCGCGACAGCCCAGAAGGTGCTGGAATTGATTGAGGTAATCGATTGGGAACTTTTTTGCGAGAGAACAGAAAGCTGCAGAATCGATTGGAGCAATCGATTAGAGGCTAACCAATCGATTGGTATGAATCACCAACCGATTGGACGGACAAAAAAGAGTCATTTTGCAGGTTTTGAATGTTTGATTTAACGTGGCAATCGATTGGGGGTAATGCCAATCAATTGGGAGGCGTTTTCTAGCCCGAAAATAACCTTAGAAAAGATGGTTAGTGAAGAGTTTGAAGAAGCCGGTTCTTGGAGATTCTGAGATGAAGTGTTGTTGCATTTCCGAGTCAACAAGAGGTATTCACAAGCAATAAGAAAGCAAGCAAGGCAAGATTTCATTGTAAATGTGTTCTTGCTTTCATTCTTGTTTGTATTGTTTGTTTATTGTGTAATCAACCTTGTAAGAGGCTTCTCCATCTCCGAAAAGTTTTTGAGAAGAAGTGCATTCATAGTGGAGCTATAAGTCTAAGGAGTGGACCCTTGAATTAGTCACCTCAAGGAGGTGGATACCAAGTAAAATTCGAGCGTTAGCATTGTGAAGTATTCGCTTCAAGTTTTCCGCTACATTCAAATTCAAAGAAGCGAAACGAGTTATTCACCACCCCCTCTAGCTCATACTGGTCCCAACAAGTGGTATCAGAGTGAGGTCGCTCTTCATCGGACTAATCTCCGAAAAGAGCAAAGAGTTAGAAGAAGAAGTTGAAAGTTTGAGCCCTAAATTTCAACAAGTCAAAGGACTAATCATCAAAGGAGCCAACTTCACAATGGAATTTCCGGATAGATTCGAATATGACATCCAAGCACCACCGCTTTCGGATTAGGAGACTTTGATCTTTGGAAATCAAGAATGGAGAATTTCTTGATGATGGACATAGAGCAATGATTTGTCCTAATGGGAGGATTTGAAGCTCCAAGAGATTCAAAGGGAAAACTTATCCGGAAGAGAAAATGGAATGAGGAACAAATCCAAAAATTTGAGAAAAATGAAAAGGTAACAAAATCATTGGTTACTATTTTTCCTAATGAGATTTTCTGTAAGATAAGCACATACCAAGATGCCAAGGAGTTATGAAGCAAGTTGGCTGAGCTCCATGAAAATCCAACCTCAACGTCAAGTGAAAACAAATTCAAAGAGGGAGACTCATTGGATCAAGAATTAGAGGATTCGGAGGTTGAAATATGCTCAACATCCGAGAAAGATATTGAAGAGGCATCCACCTCAAGGTTTGAACGGGAGCGTAGACCATTGTCATTGGAACAAAAAGAAACCTCAACATCTGAAGTTAACGAGGAAGTTTGTTCCACTTCTACAAGTCAAGAGAGCACAAATCTTGAAAGTATAACAAACTCAATTTATAAAAATAAAAATTATATTATATGTTTTGAGTGTAGAGAAAAAAAAACAATATAAGAGCAAGTGTCCAAGAAAGCTCAATTGGCACCCAAGGTGAAGGAGAAGCCAAAAGAGGCCGAATCCTTGATAAGAAAGGGCAAAGGGAACATTGTGTGCTTCTTGTGCTTTCAAAAGAGATATTATCAAAATCAATATCCACAAAGGAGACTCAACAAGGGAGGAAGCTCAAATCAAGGGGGAGCTTCCAAAAGCAAAACTAAGGTACCATTAGTTAATGATATTTCTTCACATCATGATAAAATGCATGTTAGACTTAAATATTATGATTTTAATGTTTATTATCATGAAAATAGGAAGCATGATAATTCTAAGAATAAATTTGTGTCATATCATACTAGAACTACCTTACCTAAGGATAGGAAGGTAGAAAATGATCTAGGGAAGAACTCTAAATTTTTAGATATATGCCTAGAAAGAAAAATGCTCAAGGCAATCATAGAAAATCTAAGTTTGAGGATTTAAGGATTGAAAATCAAGTTTTGAAGTCAAGACTTGATAAATTTGAAAACACCCTAGAGAAAATGATAAATAATGCTAAAGGGTCCAAGAAATGAAACCTTGGTTTAGGAAGACAAGAGTCATTCAATGGCAAGAAAGGTTTGAGATACAAATCTAAAGCCAAGGAGAATGTGTCATCATATCATAGAGTTCCATATAGCTATGGGACTAACTCTAGGTCTAGGTGTCAAGTCAAGGTTACAAGGGAAGTTATCCCTAGAGTTGACTTTGAGGAGACTAACATGACTAAGACTTCTAAGAACCCTAGGAAAGTTATCCCTAGTGAGTACCTAGTACACCCAAGGAGCACCAATAGGTATTGTGTTCCTAAGAGTGTGTTCTCATCACACTAAGTGGGTTTAGAGTATGTCAACACTAATTGTAAGGGTAGTTAACCCAATCATGGTAAAGTTGACACTTTAGGGTATTTTCAAGGTATTGTGACACTTTGAAAATGAGAAGTTGATTTTTACACTTGAAGAGTTAAAGTGTGCCAATAAATTTTTGAAGCATTGTGATTAATCAAATTGACACAAATAGAAGAGAACTCAAAAATGTGCTGAGTTGGAGTTTTGGCACATGTAAGTTAGATAGTGCCGCCTATGTCAAATCATGAATTTTGTCATAGTGATTAGGTTATTGAAACTTAGATAAAAAATTTAGATATTTTCTTTGTGCTATAATTGTCATGTTTTGTGTGCCCTATCACATGCCATGACATCATATTGCATTCATATTATTATGAAAAATGTTATATGTTATGAGATACATGCATCATTATTTATGATAATCTTTCTTTTGAAAGTATGCACTATGATGTATGCCATAGTCATTGTCATGCATTATTGTAATTTCTTGTATTTAAGGATAATGACATTAGTTGACATCCTAGGTAGGACGATTAAAGTTAAAATGCCTAGATAGAGATGTATGATCCTTTGGTTTATGAAAAAACCTAGTTTACATCTCACAAAATCAAAAGGATGACTTGTATGTGTATTGAGACACATTAGATACAAGTGAGATGTTAGGAGGATGAACAAAACTCAAAATATTGATTTAGTGCATCTATTTGAGTTTTAGTTTCATCAAAATACATTAATTTTGTGAAGTACAATTATGGGGAAAGCTAATGTACAAGTCATGTACATTTAGCCCATAGATCATGGTTAAAAATTATTTTTGAAAATTATTTCAAAATTATTTTGAAAAATCTTGGTGAAGTCTATTTGTTGATAGAAATCACCATTGATTATTTAAATACAAAGTTAGAGTGAAACATTGAAGTTTTCAATGATTTCCAATTTGTATTATTCTTTAAAAATGGGATATATTTTCATAGAAAATTATTTTTTCCTGATAGTATATGACATAAGAAATGTTTATATGAAATTTCATGATTTTTCAAAAATCATAGAATTATTTAGGCATTTCTAAAATTCGATCTGAATTTGATTCTAAACTTTAGTCACGCCAATTGATTGTAAAAGGTTACCAATCGATTGGTACATGCGATAATCGATTGACATCTCATGTCAATCGATTAACACAGGCCAGAATTGATTGGTAATTGATGCCAATTGATTGATGGTTGCTGTGTTTGATTGAAATGAGTTTATTTCAGTTGGTTAAGTCACGCTTAGGTCATTTGACTATTCCTAACCCTATGAAATGTTTGGACAAGTATTTAAGGAAAATTTTCTTGGTGAAAATAAGAAAGGAATGGAAAAAGGAGAAAAATGTGGTGTTAAGGAGGAGTTTTAGATTTAAGGTTGAATCTTTACCCTCAAGACTTCAATATTGGGATTTCCTAAAGGTTTAGGAACTCCAAATCATTGTTTGTGCAATGATAGAAGTTGGAGCATGCTTTGAGGGGGAGGTCCACTTTAAAGACATGAATTGGGAGATTAGAGGGATGTTGATAGGTGTTTGCTCAAGGATGAGCATTTGAAGATAATGAAAGGTTGGGAACCTTCATTGTGATATTTGATGGATAAGAGGGATGAATCTTGGGAGAAGATTTTTGATGTGTGCCAAAGGGGGAGAATATAGAGTTTAAGTTAGAAAATCCTCATTCATGCTTTGGCATGAGAAGAAGGAAGTTGGGCTTATGAGTTAGCTTAATTTAAACATATTGTCAAACATTAAAAAGGAGAGATTGCTAGTGCAATCGTTCTTGGCTCAAGGTTGACCAAGTTAACTAAGCTCGAGTTGATTCGAGCTTGAGTTTTGATGTTTGACAATATGTTAGAGAAAAGTAAAATATGTTAAGGGACTACTAGAAACTTGACTTGGGAAAGTCCTAACTAAAAGTTAGGTAACGAAAAGTCCTAACTGAGGTTAGGCAAGGGGAAGTCCTAGTAGGACTAGACAATGGAAAAGTTCAAGTGGGTCAAAGGTCGACCAGATACTTGGTGATAGGAAGTCCAACGGATAATTGGCAAGAGGAAAGACCTAGTGGGACTAGGCAGTGGAAGACCTAGTTGGAAATTAGGTAATGAAATTCCTAGCGGGCCTAGCCGGTGGAAGACCTAGTTGGAAACTAGACAATTGAAGTCATAGTGGGGCTAGCCGGTGGAAGACCTAGTTGGGAACTAGGCAATAAAAGTCTTAGCGGAGCTAGACGGTAGAAGATATAGTTGGAAACTAGACAAACATAGTTGAGAACTAGGCAAACCTAGTGGGAACTAGGTGAAGTCCAAGTGGGTCATGGAGGACTGGATACTGGCATAAGTAAGGAAGTCCCAACAAGTCAAGGTTGGTCGGATGCTAGGTAACGGGAAGTCTCAGCAGGTCAAGTTTGACTGAATGTTGAGCAGAGAAAGTCCTAGTAGGTTGAGGTCAATCAGATATCAGGCAAGACCCGAATTCAGGCTTGAAGAAGTTGAATTTAAGGTTGCTAATCGATTGGCTTGAAGTGTCAATCGATTGGTAAACCCTAAACCCAAACCTTCAGGTTGTGCTGCTCGAATTGATTGACTTAATTTATTGAGCAGTGCCCAATCGATTGGTGAGGATCACCAATCGATTGAGAGCCTGTTTCGCGAAAACAGAACTAGTTTAAATCGATTGGGGCAATCGATTAGGCATCGTTCTCTTCGCGAATAGAAGGTTTTTGAATCAATTGAGGCAATCAATTAAGGCTAAGTCAATCAAATAGGGTAATCGATTGGGAACTTTTTCGCGACAACACAGAAGGTGCTGGAATCGAGAGTTTTTTTGTGAGAGAATAGAAAGTCTTGGAATTGATTGGGGCAATCGATTAGAGGTTAACCAATCAACTAGAGGCTAACCAATCGATTGGTATGAATCACCAATCGATTGGACGGGCTAAAAAGAGACGTTCTATAGATTTTGAACAATCGATATAACGTGACAATTGATTGGGGGTAAGGTCAATTGATTGAGAGGAGTTTTTCAGCCCGAAAGCAACTCTAGAAAGGGGGTTCGTGAAGAGTTTGAAGAAACTGGTTCTGGGAGATTCTAAGGTGAAGTGTTGTTACATTTACGAGTCAACGAGAGGCATTCTCAAGCAACAAGAATTGTGGAGTCTTGGATTAGTCACCTTAAGGAGATGAATACCAAGTAAAATCCGAGAGTTAGCATTGTGGTGTCTTTCTTCAAGTTTTCCACTAAAAAGTTCAAAGAAGGGAAGCGAAGTATCCACCCCCCCCCCCCCCCCCCCACTCTAGCTCATACCGGTCCTAATAGATCCATCTTTCTGGAGAGGAGAAGCTCGAGCAAGCTGAAAAAAAAGAACATCAAATTAGCGTCGTCTTTGAGAAAATCCTACAAAAAACTACTATGACTCGATCTGGAAATACGACAATAGAACATCAGTCGAGTATTCCATTGGATCTTTTCAACCCTCATTGCCAAAAATTCATCGACTGCTTGAAACAATAGTAATACTGAGCCCAAACATGGGATCCACAAAACATATGGTTGGATCATGATCTATTGTAGAGCATGCAGTATACTTAGTGAGTTTACAATGAAGTTATATAACAGTTTTATAATTATTAATTAACTTATTTTAATTTATAAAAAAATTTGTGTATGCAGGCAGATACTTTACGGAAACCTACCACTTGTTGGGAGTCATTTCGCAATACGCACAAAAAAATGACACTTTTATCGATGCTCGATCAAAAGCTACTGACGTAATAATATAAATTTTATTACCGCTCACATTTAACAATGACTAGCTTTATTAATTGTATTCACCTTTGCTCCAATTAATTGTATATTGGATAATAATAACATTATTTTTTACATAGGATGATACGATTGATCGAGTTGCACAGGCGTGTCAACTTGCTATAGAGGGAGAAGACTTACAGACTCTATCAGACAATGCTATAAATGATATATATTCTGAGGTTGACGATGGAAGGAAAAAAAAACTCCCTCTACAGCCTAGAGGTGTATTTGTTGCAACAACCTTCGTACTTGATTCGATACTGCTAACTGCTCCCATCTTGCAAATAGTTCGCCAAGTAATCCGTTCTTCATACTTATTCCGTAATGCAATGCTAAAACATGTTTGCACAAGTGCATTACCAACAACCAGACTAGAACCGACCCGGACCTGGAACCAAGTCAACGGGCCGGGTACCCATTGACCCGGTTCCGATTCAAAAACTGTAACCAACCCGGTAGGGTGTCGGGCCGATTATAGTTCAAGCCCAAAAATAACTACCGAACCGGCAATTAACCGCCGGTTCAGCCCGCCAGTTCAAAGGTTTGTATTTTTTTTTTGCCCGTTGGAATTGGCGGTTCTAACCGTTGGAACCGGCGGTTCTAGCCATTAGGGATGAATGATTTGGGTTTTTTGTATTTTTTTCAACGGTTGAGATCATTTGACTGTTTTTTGATCAATGACTATGATTTAGTGTCCGTTACTCTCCAAACTCTATAAACAAAGTGCTCATTTCATTTTTTCCATACCCATCTTCTTTATTCTCATTCTCAATTCTGTAATCTCTACACACTTTCAACTTCCACTTATGAGTTCCGACTATAATAGAAGGAGGCCGAGGGCAAGAAGAAGGTTGAGGGCAAGAAGGAGGCCGAGGGTGATGCCAGACAGGATAGTGATTATCTTGTGGGTTGACAAGAAGGGGGGTTTGAGAAAAAGACAAGAAGAGATAGTAATTATCCTCTAGAGTTTTCTAAAAAAAAATATTCAATAATAGATGATTGTCTTTAAATAACTAAATATGACTCTTATATAGACCCTAAGACACAAGAAGAAAAGAAATCCTAATAGATATACCTCAATTCCTATCTTGTAAAGAAAGAAAAGAGATCCTAATAAAAAGAAAAAAAATAAATCTTAAAAATTCTAAAGGATTTAATGTCATAAAATATAAACAAAATAAAAATAACCAAAAATACTCTAAAGACTAGAAAATTTTGAAAATTACAAAAATACTAAAAAATAATAATAAAATCCTCCTGCATCCTCATCAACCGATTTGAAGTAGTTACATATGATAACTCAAGAGGAAGATCATTTGACACTAAATCGATAAAATCTACTAGCAATAGCTGAATTTTAGGAATCCTTGATCAACGATAAGCATGGGATAGTGGATACTATGTAGTCCATGTTGACTGATAATGGTGTTATTTCTATTCATTCCTTAGTATGTGCCACCATCGCCGATATAATGCTCAGCACAGGCAGCAACATTACTCTTTCCTACAACAAAAGGAGTTCCTCGAGAATTTCATGGCATATTTCCCTATGAGCCAGGGATGGTCACAGTAATTGCTTGGACAACCTTTGGATCTTTGCTGTAGCTTTCGTAACACAGTTCCCATGTAGGATCTCTACAAACTACGAGCAAATACATATGGAGTTCTGGTTGATCTATCTTCAAGAGCAGTAGCTGCACTAATTCTCTTCATTAATGCCAGATCCCAAGTTCGTCCGATGGCGTTGAACACACTCGCTACGATATGAGAAGGTGTCAACCCGGCCGCTGCTAGCTGATCACTTGGCGATCCATGGTCGATATATCTATCAGGAAGAACCAAAAGCCTCCACTTGGGTTTGCCATCCAGGAGACCATCCAGAGCCATGAACTGAGCTACGTGAGAGCTAAAGCCGCCGATTGATCCTTCTTCGACGATGATGAGTACCTCATGCGACTTAGCCAAGCTTAGAATCAAGCTCCGGTCATGTAGTTTGCAGAACCTTGCGTCGGCCACCGTGATCTTGAGTACTTGGCGCTCCACTGTGGAAACCGCGGCCGAGCAACTCTACTAAGAACGAAGAGTAGATGGCACAGAAAGGCTTGAGGCCTTCGCAAGTCAACCCGGTAGCAAATGTGACCGCGTGCTGCTCTTCTATTCCTACGTCTAAGCACCTGTCTGGGAACTTACGAAGGAAGTAGTTGAGCCCCGTTCCACCTCCCATGGCGGCGTGGACTGCCATTATGTTTGGTTGATTCGTTTTGTCGAACACGCTGCGCGCAACGACTGGCGGCCGGAGCGAAGATCGCAGGCGGCAGAGATGGAAGGCAGCGACGAACTTCGGTGAGTTTCTGGGGAAGAAAACGGCGGCGTTAGTGCAGAGGAGGAGGAGATCCCGGAGGAACTCCACCCTCGAATACGGGCGGTCAGATTCTGCGCGGTCCAGCCTGACTCGCACCGTCTCAAGGTCAATGGGTTGGCGAAACAAGTCTTGATAGATTGCACTTTCCCGGCTCTCGAACCGATGGTTAAAGATCAAATCGTATTTGTCCGATCGGATAATCTCGAGGACCGCAAGCAACGACTGTGATTCCGTGACCACCAGCTTGCTCATGATCGATGCTTCCTCGGCCTCCATCTCCTCCACCCCGCTGTTGGAGACTGCCTTCTTCATCTTCCTCGGCTTCTCCACCACCAGATCCAGTTCTTCCTTGATTGACGACTCGAGCTCATCCCTTTTTGATGAGTTGGATTTCTTTCCATAGCCATCGCGCAGCATGGACTTCATTAGATCAAACTCCGGATCTACCTGGGCGTCGAAGACAGATTCGTCTGTCTCAGCGCGAAGAAGACGACTCTCGACCGAGCCACCACATCCGGGCGTGCTGCGAGAAATTTCAGGACTCGCAGGATCAATTCCAGCATCGTCTATGTCTGCATCGTTATCTTCACAGGTAGCCGCTGAGGCAGAGGGCTTGCGGCTGAGAGGCCCTAGGGTTCTGTGTACGAAGCAGGCAAAAGGTTGAAATTTGAGGCGACCATAATCTGGATACGCAGAGCGTAGATTAGCGACGAGAGCGTCAACATCTACATCTCCGTCGGAGTTGATGCCAGAAGAAACGATGCGGTCACGGAGGACCCCGGTGGCAGAGTGGCCGAAATCCCACCTTCCTTGCTTTCCCATTACGAAGGGGAACGTGTTTCGGTTCCTCGGCGCGGAGGAAGTAGTGTTTCTGATACAAGAGCTTGAGGATTTGAAAGGGGCAGGTTTCTTCATAGATTCCCAGTTACCCACCTCGTCATCCTTCGATGAACTTACATCGCCCAAATCATATGTATCTCGGCGACCACCATCACTCCGCCGAAGATCAAACAACTTCTTGCCGGCTCCCCAACTATCCACTAACCGAAAGAAAGAAAGTGACTAGTTTTTTTCATCTCCTCCCAATCTCTTATCTTCGCCTTGTCCTGTCTGTCTCATCAGCACCAGCACCGCAAGTGTTCATACTGCACTGACACTTGATCCTTGAGTCTAATGACAATTAACTTCATCTTCATCTGATTTAAAATTTGTTCATGATCAAAAAAATCACTCCACCTTATTGATTCAATCAACAACATTCTCTGTCTGTGTCATACCAAAAATTTTGAGTAGATCAACTCGAAATCTGAGGTCCCCATGTCGATCCTCTCAACCACATACCTCACGATCTTCAAGAGTTCTCGCTTTGCTGTTGCTACACACTGGATTAAATCTATGACTTATCTCTATAAATTCTCAATCTCGTCTTGGGTGTTACGATCACAGTACAAAGATAGCAATTATCCTGCGAGCTGACGAGAAGAGGGATTATCTTGATAACTAAACATGAGTCACTCTAGATCCTAAAATATAAAAAGAAAAAAAAAATCTAATAGATATACTTCAATTTCTATCTTGTAAAGAAAAGAAAGAGATCCTAATAAAATAATAATAATAAATCTTAAAAATTCTAAACGGATTTAAAGTCCTAAAATATAAAAAATAATAATAATAAAAATAATCAAAAATATCCTAAATATCAAAAAAATAAATTAAAATTATAAAATTATCAAAAATAATAATAATAATATATAGATCCTCTTACATCATAGGATGAAGAGGTTCATCATCTCGATCTCGGAGGGACAAGAAAATAGTGAATCCGAACAACTCAACATTCAATCCATCGATGACGAGATCGAATAATTTCCTAATCCGACTGCACTCAAAACACAAGAAAGTATCGATGTAATTACTTCTAAGATTCGTGAAGTTTCTCTTATAATTTTTTTTTTATTTTTACTAAATATTTTGAGAAGGTCATTTTTCTGTCGGGAGAATTGCGTGCAAAATATAAGCACTGCAATGATTCCTACAAATCCCAAGCCGACGGCGGCTATGGATCATTAAAACGACATATATAAGTGGAGCACCCGATGGAATATAAAATTGACATTTCTCAAGCATAATTATATAGATTTTCCACTAGTGAAAGTATTAATTCTAGTTTATTTTTATATTCTAATAATAAATTAAAAGAATCATTAGCTAGATTTATTTTTAGTACATTTTTCATTTAATTTTGGATCTAAATATATTTTTTAAGATTTTTTTAAATAATCTCTTAATTTATCTGTTAAATGTGTTCCTATAACTGAACTACATTTACTCGTACAATTTAAAAAAATAGTAAAACAAAAGGGAAAAATTTAATTGAAGAATTTAGTAAAGTAATAATAAAGTTTCTTTATGTTCCGATATTTGAAATGATAATTGGCAAATACATTCATATGTGAGTGTGACTTGTCATTGGATCTGTAACTCTTAGAATATCCAAAAAAGATTGTTAGCATATAGAATTTTTGACGAATTGCATAGTGCTTACAATATCTCACAATTATTATTTTTAATTTTAGAAGAACATGAATTAACTTATAAAATATTTTTAATATCATTTGATAATTTTAATTCTAATATCGTTAGTATTGAAGAACTAAAATTTATATGTCAACCTATTATTGATGGTTTATTTTTTCATATTCGTTACGTATGTCATGAGAGAAAGTCGGAGTAACATCTATTGAGGAAAAACTCCGAGAGACACGTTTGAGATGGTACGGGCATGTACTTAGACAACCAATAAATACTTTAGTTAGGCGATGTGAAACTATAATAAATATACACATCAAACAAGGAAGAGGAAAACAAATAAAGACTTGGTTAGCAATAATAAAATAAGATAAAATTTATTTAAATATAGATGATGATATAATAGGATATAAGACTTGGTGGTGGTTGTTGTATTCATTGCGTATATCATGTTTTAAATTTATATGTTTAAGATTGATTAAGAATTTTAGAAAATCATATTAAATCAATTAGAACTTCTTTTTTTATTTATGGTCGCATCCCTCTATAATGAAATAATATGATAAATTTTATAAAATAATAGAATATGACCTAAAAAGTTTCCACGTGATGTACCAATATGTTGGAATTCAAGATATCAATTATTATAAGATTCATTTAAATATAAAAAATTATTATGTTTATTTTTTTACATAAAATATTAATAATATTGATATATATTTATTTTCACAATAATAGAATATTTATAGTAGTTTTGTGAAATTTTAAAAATATTTAATGATATAACCATACATCTTTCCGATTTTTATTATCCTACTTCTCATTCAATTAGTTTAATTTACTTTAGACCCTAGATATAAATTAAAAATTTTATAAGAAATGTTAGGTTTATATTATGATGCTTTAATTCTATTTAAAGATTCTTCTTCTCATAATCCTAATAATATTGTATATAATATTAGCAATTATTTATATGATATTTATAAAATATATAATATAAAATAGAGAATATAAACTAATATTTCTGAAACATAAAATACTAGTAGTAGTAATTTAAAACTTATAAAAACACAAATTTTATTAAAAGAACGGACGAAACATTCATGAGGATCCTCAAATTTCACACAAAAATTTGAAAATTATTTTATAACTTCTTTTGATTTTAATGAAGCAGATAGCGAAGCAGATTTCGATATTATAAAGTGGTGGTCACAGAAGACTTAAAGTTTTCTCGTTCTCTCCATGATAGCCAAAGAAATTTTAGCTTATCCAATGTCAACAGTTGCTGTGGAACAGACGTTTAGTGTCAATGGTAATATATTGGATCAACGATGATCGATTTTGTTTCCTGACTCATTGGAAGCCAAAGCATTACTCGACGATTGGACCAAAGCCGAAAAAAGAATCCAAGAAATGCAACTTTCAGATGATGAAATCGAAAAATTTAATATCGAAGGAACAAATACTACGGAAATGGAAACGGAAAAGAGAAGTGAGTAACAACGTCACTTCATAAGGTAAAAGGATAAAAAGATAAAGAACTACGTGGACTTTGATTCCTCTATATCCTAAGAGGATACGTAGACAATTTAAATAAGTGCAAACCTTATTTTTTTTATGAATTTATAAATTTTTTTTTAATATAATAATCTTGAATCGTAGTGAACGGTGGCGAACCGTGAACCGCACAAATCGTGAACTAACGGTTTCAAATCACGAGCCGTAATCGTCTTAAATGATTAAGATTAAAAGTCAACCCTATAGGAATCTTTGATTCTAAACTATCAAACTGATAATTTCGAATGATTTAATCATTAGTCCCAAATCGTGATCAAGTCTAAACCAGACACCCATGGCTACCAAGCTTACTTTGTTTGATGTGTTCGATAATATTCTTCTAATTTGATCTTTTGTATTTATATTCCTACCTATGAAAAATAAAGGTCTTTTAGTCTACAGTTTTATACATGGGCTTCGAGGAACTACCTCTTTCTGTCCGACGGCGAACTCGAAGATCTTTGTAGAACATGTGGCTTGGTTGGTTTTACATGTGTGAGATATGGACCTTTTGTCATGATATCTGCAACTAAACCCAGTTAATCATGAAACTCGGAATTGATGGCAGCCTAATCCGAGTTAGGTTTCTCAGGATGTTATAATCGTTCGATCAACTTCTTGTCCATGGTCACTGAAAAGCTGCGAGCCTTTGGACAACTAATAGGATCTGAACTCTGATCCTGCTTTTTCAATGAAGTTAGTGCTGGGTCTTCCGTGCTTTGTTTTTTTAGTTGGCATCGGTATCACCAGGCCTTCGTCTGTCTCTTGCACTTATTGCTGTATGAAAATAAAAATAATTGTTCGAAATTGATTTCTAAATCAGTCATTTACGTGCACCTAAGTCCTAAGTTTCAGATTATTCAAAAAGCACATCAAACAAGATAAAAAAGACACCTATTTCTTTTTTTTCTTTTTTTTTTTGACAAAGTTGATTTTTTTTCATCATTCCTTTCTCTTTTATATGAAATAGATTTACTTTTTACTCTTTTCATTTAAATTAAATTAAAATTTTCTCTTTCTTGACATGCATACAATAATCATTATAATATTAATTTTTAAAAATCAACATCACAACTTAAACTTACACCAACACCACCGTAATATTAGTTTCTACCGTGATACTAGATTTTAAATACCAACACCACGGCAGTGGTAGTTTTTAAAGACCAGCACCACTCAATATTGATTTTTAAAATATGTATTTTTAAATAATAATAATAATAAATAAGGGTATATTTGAATTTCATAGAACTGCAGAAATCTATAGGAATTGAAATAAATTCAATTGAAATTATTTATGTCTATCAATGAGTTTTGACCGAAACCCATTGATAGACTTAGGGGATTTGAATTTTTGAAAAAATTAACATGTAATAGAAGAGGGTGTAGGATCGAGTGCACGTGAAAGGGGGGGGGTGAATCATGTGTTTTAAAAAACTTTTCTTTTTCACGGTTTTTAAAACTCTTCAGAAACTTTCGAGTACGCAGCGGAAAATAAAAAAGAAATCGGAAAGGAAAGTACACAATTGGTTTTACTTGGTTCGGAGCCTTCGCCGACTCCTACTCCAAGGCCCACGACC
>JBBUKS010000042.1:9782787-9793879 GCA_038050645.1 Hedychium gardnerianum
GATCTTCCTTCTTGAATGTATAATTAATCTCCATTAATCATCTTTAATGGGTTGGATTTTATCATATTGGATTAACCCAATACCATAATCATTAATCCAAAAAGCCTAATCATCTCATAATTGACTCTTAGGGCTAATACTAACACTTAGTTCATCATTTTTTATCCCCGGGGCTATGATGCAGTAGCAAGGCATCCAAATTTACCACTCAGGTATCCGCGGTTTGATTCTCAATTATAACGTATTTGTAGGGATTTTTTCTTCAAATGAAGTGTACAACTAAAGAATACTAAACTTCTGGACCGTCCTTCACAAACGTTTTCTAATTTATCGTGATGATCAATAAAAAATTTGTCTAGAATTGAATCGAACATCCTAAATTCATCTATTACTTGTTTTATTATTATTATTTTTAATATTTTTTTATCGTTGTTACTCAACCCCTGGTAATTGACTAGCAATCTTCATCAATTAACTGTATCACTATATTTTTGTCGGCAAATCAAACTGTTGCTACTTTATTAGAGGCTCCTCCATGATGACTTTTATAGTGATAGGCGACTACAATGTGTCATTAGTTGATTGACCTGACTATGAATACAAACATCTTATTCATTGACCATCCAACCTGAGTCAACTACTGAATTGACTCGGCTATCACCCGTTGACTAATATTTGTTATGAGTCGACTGGGCATTACCACAAACTAATTAATAACTCACAACTCCTCATTCAGAATTTAAGATTTCACTAGTTGATTGATAAAATCTATCAATGGACTAGACTAGATAGCCATGAATAAAAACCACTTATGTTCAACAGTCACTTAGTCCATGACTTAGTAATCTGTCGATTAGTGATAGTACTAATCAATTGATACACTAACTCGAATCACTCCTATGTTTGAGTCCGCCTATATTAAAATATGCCCACACTCAAGTACATTTTCTCTCACCATTCAACTCACTAAGAATTATGTTATGCAATCTTGCTATGAAGATTGTTGTTTACGAGGAATAATCTAAATTAAATCATACTTATTTATCAATATGACTTGAGATGTTGAACTCAAGCTGCCAAGTTGAGCTAGTTAGGCTGAGCTACTAGATTGTCCAAGCTACTAAGGAAGATTGAGCTACCAAGAAGGTCGAGCTATCATAGCTCCCGAGTGGGCCGAGCCATTGAGTGGCTGACAAGCGAGCCAAACTCTCGAGTAACCCAAGTGGACTATGTTGTTGAGTGGCCCAAGAAAGTCTAACTCCCGAACAAGAGGCCAAGCGAAGCTTTACCGAACTACCAAGTCGAAAGGCCAAGCAGAGAGGTATTGAGTGGGTAGGCAAGATCACCGAGTAGGCTGGGCTGCTAGGCGGGAAACAGGCTGGAGGCAAGAACATCGAGTGGGAGAATAGCTGAGCACTGTCGAAGCCTGTGTTAGAAACAGTTTTCTTAAAATGGATTTGGACCCTCAAGCGGTGCTTTGAGATCACATTGGACGTTTGTTTCCTAGGATATAATGAGACAATCATGTACACAATCAAGCACTGATTATTCATGAAAAATTGAGTATGTACCGAATATTATCACAAAAAGGTTGCTCAACGAAATGCATAACAAAGAGGAGGAGACTTTAGGGGGACAAAAGTGGATGGAATGTCATTGCCTTTCTATGTCTATATTTCTGCCCGAGGTCATAGCCTTCTTATATAGGAGCTTTGATCATTGACAACATTAAATGGCCGAATAAAGGACATTTATTATCTTTACCTGCCTGGCTCAAAACACATCCACCAGCCATCAATGGTTGGTCATTTTTGTCTAGGCGGTTACAAATTTGTATTAATGTCGATCATTTCAGGCTCGATCATTAATGTGTTCATTACATACTTGAGTAGGTAGTAAAATGGATTGGGTGGCAAAATGTAAGTTGATCCACTTGGATAAATTTTTCCCAGATTGGTCCGACATTCAATACATACAGGTCACACTCGCACATGAGTCACCTAAGTTTAGTGCAATTTAGGAACGGATTTGGATCCCCCACGGGCAGGCACATGAGAAAAAACCTCTCCACATATATGTTCACAATTTCAATTGTTGTGATTCAATATAAACAACCTCATAGTCATAAAACTTCAAATGTGGAACTAAAAACTCGCATATTGGAGTATCTTCCATCTTTTTTTCCTTCACATTTTTCCAACTCGGACCACTCGATAGTTCTGGCAGCTTTGACAACCCAGTAGCTCGCCCTAACCAATCCAGCTTGGCACCTTGAGTTTAGCATTTCAAGTCATCTTGACAGATATATCTGATTTAATTTCAACAAATTTTAATTCATATTATTCCTTGTAACTCCAACAACAATCTTCTTAGCAAGATTATATAACAAGTTATGCCTACCTCGAACTCATCTTCTTTCACGTCCTTTGGATGTACCTGAGCCCATGACTCCTCTTTGTGCCATCATTCACACCTTTGTTTCTAAAGTTTGCTTCCCCTACTCAATCACTCTCTAATACTCCTTATCTTATCTTGTAGTCCCTCAGATACTCCACATCTTCCTTCACTAGAAGGCAAAATTTAGGTTGAAGCAAGGTAGCAATGGATAGCCACAAATATGATCCAAAGGGAGCACAGGAAAACTACTAAAAGTTCTGATATTGTTGTGTTAAACAAAAAAGATCTGGAAAGGAGAAAATGTTCATGAATGTTTTTTTTAGAGTGATCCACCAAGAGGATCACTATGCCTAGGGCTGTAAACAAACCAAGTCGATCCAAGCTTTGGGGTGTTCAAGCTTGTTTGATAAGGTAATCGAGTCAAGCTGAGCCGAGCCTAAAATGAACCAAGCTTTTGAAATGATTGTTCAAGCTTGGATTGGTTTATTTTTTATGAGCTTGAGCTTGTTTGAAGCTTGGCTTGAGCTTGGTTCGTTTAGATGTTATCAAGCTCTCACTTCAAGCTTGGCTTGAGTTTGGTTCGTTTAGATGTTATCAAGCTCTAAATTCAAGCTTATTTGTTGTTTGAAATTTTTGCTTGTTTGATTGGTTATTGAGCTTGATAATTCAAACTTATTTGTTTATTTTATTTTATTTATTTAGCATTTGATAAAAAATTTATTAATGAATATGATTGTTCATGAACATTGTTCACGAACATTGTTCACGAACGTTGTTCACGAACGTTAAATAGCTGAACACATATGTGTTCAAGCTTGTTTGTTTAGTTTAACGAATTGTTCAAGCTTGTTTGTTTAATTGATCTTATGTATATTGAATGAACATAAACAAGCTTTTATTAAGTCAAACACCAAGCTTGTTCACGAACGTTTGGTTCATTTACGACCCTACAAATGTTGAGCCCTCGTTGGATTTTTATACAAGGAACGGAATCGACCTAGGGTTTTAATGTTGCATAAATTTACGAAAATGCCACTGAGCCTTTGAAATGGTGGGCTTAAATGGGCCTGCTGATGAAATCGGATCCATTTACATCAAAAATAGATCCGAACCGACCCGATCCAAATCAATACGCTGACCCACATGTTTTGCATAGGCGGAACCCCATGTTTGACTTTGACCAATGGTCACAGACAAGGCCGGAAACAGAACGGAGTTCCCAAAAAATCGGGTTCGGGAAGTAGCTAGACAATCCAAATCCGTCTATCGGGTATGAATTTTAGGATCCGATAAGGACAAGCACAAAAGGAGAGATCCATCCAGCTTCCGTCTCTCCCCGTGTCCCAGCCATGGCGTCTTCTTCCATCTCCTCTTCAGCTCTCCGCCTCGCCGCCTCTCCCAAGCTCCGCCCAAATTCCTCCGCTTTCCCTTCCAACGCCTCCTCCTTCCTTTGCCTATCAAGTTCGCTCCTTTTCTCCTCCCCAATCTCCTTCCAATCTCTGCCAAGATCCTCCCCCCTCCCCCTCCGAGCCCAACAGCAGCAACGGCAGCAGGACCAAGATTTGGAATCCGTGGACGCCTCCCTCCTCCCTCCCAAGCTGCGCGACATCATCGCCCTCTTCCAGTCGGTCCCCGAGCCGAAAGCCAAGTACCAGCAGCTCCTCCACTACGGCGCCCGGCTGCCGCCGCTCGATCCCGCGTTCAAGACCGACGCCCACCGCGTACGCGGTTGTGTGTCCCAGGTCTGGGTCCGCGCCTTCGCCGACCCTGACGACCCCACCGCCGTCCGCTTCGAGGCCGATTCGGACTCCGCCCTCACCAAGGGCCTCGCCGCCCTTCTCGTATTCGGCCTCTCTGGATCCCCCGCCACCGTCATCGCCCGCGTGCCGCCCGACTTCGTCCAACTCCTCGGCCTCCGTCAGAGCCTCACGCCGTCCAGGAACAACGGGTTCCTCAACATGCTCAAGCTCATGCAGCAGAAGGCCGTCCAGCTGTACATCGAATCTGCCGAGACCGGCGAAAGCAAACCTGTAGAATCCAAGACTGCGAGCACAACAAGTAAAGAAGAGAAAAATTCAATTTTGGGCGGCGAAGCCGAGGAAACCGCCGGAGACTCGGCCTCACGGATCAACGGTAACTCAAATCTCGCTGATAAGGATGAGACATCGAAAAGGGATGAGATTGGTGGAAGAAGAAAGAGAATCGTCGAGAGATTGCAACAGGGGCTATCTCCGTCTGAATTGGAGGTGGAGGATGTATCTTATCTCCACGCAGGCCACGCCGGAGTCAGGGGAAGCACTGACGGAGAGACGCATTTCAATGTCAGGGTGATCTCGAAGGAGTTCGAAGGGAAAAGCTTGGTGAAGAGGCACAGGCTTATCTACGACCTGCTGCAAGAGGAGTTGCAGAGTGGATTGCATGCCCTGTCCATTGATGCCAAGAATCCATCAGAAGCTCACTCTGGCTAAAGGCTCTCCCTATTCATTTCTTCTTTATTTCTTCGCCTGCATAATAATTGTTCCTTATTGTAGATCTCTAGCAAAGAAAAAGAGAAAACAAGAGAGAGTAAGCAATAGATAGTATGCATTTAGTGAATATATGTGATGTTATTTTCAAGTTTGATGATTGAGTTTCCAAATATGTATCTTTTCCTTGTTTCTGCTCCAGTTTTTGCATTGTTCTTCAGAGCTCAAAGTCACTTGCCAACATCTACGAGATACCATTGTTGGAATTCTCTTTGGACATTGTAAAAGAACTCAGAATTCATTGAATAAACGCTTCCACAAATGGAAGTGTTCAGATAATATAGCCAAAAAGCATTCACTAATGATGATACGTTCGTTATATGAGCATAGTGTTTTTTTTTTTGCAGTGTTCTTGGTAAACTATCTTTTCAGAAAATTTCAAATAAGAACTTCATCGCTTGATAGCAAAATCTTCAATTGCTTGGGACAACACCAAGGTATCAGGTAAACTGAATAGCAGGGAAATCAAGCTATCTGCACGAAATGCAAACTTAAGTGGAAATATTTCACAGTCAAGCACAATGATGGCCCAGATAGTTGATGATCTTTGGGAGACAGTTTATCTGTATGGAACTCACTTGAAAAGGAATTATAAGGCCAAAAGAACATAACATTTTGAAAGATTTAAAGAAAATAAAAACAAGCATGGGTAGAATACATGGGCCAATCTATGACCAAGATAGACAGAGTTACTGATTCATGAAATATTATAAGCAGATTCCTCCAAGCTTTAGAATTATTATAGGCGTTATAGTCAAACAGATAAATTGTCTCGTAAACATGTGTTGATGTACATGGATTTTTAGAAGCAAATCTATCACATTAATACAGTGTACCATAACACAAGTTGATTTATCGACCATCAAAGTGAAAAATAAATTTCAAAATAGAGAGAACATGTGACGAGAGCTAGTGGCCAGATCCATCACCAGTCAATAACTACATGTATTAACAAAAAGTACCTTAATTGGTGCAAAATGTATTAAGCCTAATATCTCTGACTAGCCAACTGCAACAGCAATACCTTTGTAATGCTGATCAAGGAGTTTCAATAGAGCCTAATATACGAACAAGCTTCTTCTCTTTTGCCTTCCCCAAATTGCATCATAGAGCAATCCATCTGTCATTCCTATATGGAAGCTAGCATAGAAGGTCCAATTGCTGCTACAGTGACTTGGAGGCTTAGACTGGTCACCATACCCACATTTGTTGCATGACTTTTAGAAAATATTGTAGATTGTGCTCCACTATCAACAAAAGCCTGGAAACAGAAGGATAAGATAACTAAAATCAGTCTGAAAGAACTATCCTATTAAACTGGGATGAATGATTGTAATACTGAAAAATAAATCATTGTCAAGCCTTCCAGAAGAAAGATAGCAACCTATGTGATGGTTTTTCTATAGGCTGAAATATAGGAGGTTTCATCAGATTATTCAAAGGCATTTTATCTCTATATAACTTTATCACCTTTCAATTATTTTGAAGAAAGTTTAGAGTTTACAGAATTCAAAATAGTTAAGATAAGTATTACATGTAGTTTGAGACCTATTGCTCAAATTTGTGAGCCAAACACTACAATTCAACAGACCAAATGTATTTTCACTTGAATGACAATGGAAGTGAAGCGGCACTATCTTTCATCCCATGGACAAAAATAGAAAGCATATGATTTTTCCCATCCTTCCTAGTGATAAACTAATTACGAATGTGTTGCTTATCATTGTAATATGATCTATCCAAAGTCCACTTATTTACTCGATTCATCTTCTGCGGAACTAAGAATGACAACCAAGTCTCTATAGCTTACATTACCTTCAAAGGCACTCCATTAACTTCCATATCTACCTAGAGCATAACCTACAGAGAGAGATTTGATCAAATGTAAATAAAATTGATTCTCATTCAATAGCAAAAGTATACCACAAGCATGTGTCATACCACTCTTGCAAAAGCTTCAGGATTATGTCCTAAAGTGGCTTCCCAATTGTTCATCAATTCCTTTCTGCAATTTAATCATTGATCAGAAAACACTATAGAGAATAAATAAATAAATCAACAATCATACATACATACTATTAGGCGATTAGCAAAGAAACAGGTGAATGAATAGTTAGTGATCCTCTAGTTTCTAAATTAACATGAAGCTAATATCAAGTCCATATTCTTTTTTTGTGCAACAGGTGTGGACCCATGATGTTCAAGAAGCCCAAAAGGGCCTCACTTAACCATGTGAGATTAATGGGAGGTGGTGACTTTATACTCTCTCATGCCCTCTACATTTCAGCATTTCCTGAGGTGGTGTTTCGTTGATTAGTAAAATACAGTTGGAGTTGGCATAACCAGATGAGAAAATACCAGGATAGTTGTCTACACCATTACCAAATTTGTATGAGGACCTTCTGAGAGGTTGCAGAATTATTGATTTTGATTTTTGTATCATTATCATAAATTATCTGACTCCGTATAGTAGGGGCAAATATGGCTTGATGTTGATGGCAATGATGTATCATTATCTTAAATGTGATTTATATTCGTAATGCAAACTTTAGAGATTGCTCCAAGAATAATACATTAATAATGCAAGCAAATTTTGCTAACATTTTCATGCAAAAGTTGGATATTTCAGTGATGCACCTTACGTCCAGAAGAAGACAATTTTCCAATCATCTTGTATAGCCACTAGGCTAGCTCAAAATAGCTGAAATTCACTATTTATCCTTGTTGTTCTCGAACCAATGTGTGTGATCCCTAGGTCATTTCCACCAGACAAAAGTCAACTGCCTTCCACTTTTAAGGTTTAAAGATTATAGAAAGGGAGGATGAATAAGAGAAAACTGATGGCTAGGACTGTTAGCAGTTGAAGCAAAAGCAAAAACTAATGTAAAACTTTAGCTGACATCTAAATGAAGAGGATCTACTATGAATTGTGAACTAATTGATGTCCTCGAGCTGACTGAGTGTCGCACCGTAACAGTGTGCTTTTGAGGATTGATGGACTCTGTCTAATTGGTACAGCCCCATGGATATTACAAGGAGCCTCATACCATAAATACTTGACAAACACTGGTAGCATTAGAGATCAGGTCACCAAGTTAAGTTTCCACTTTCAAACGGATCCAGGAATATCATAGGAGATATTGGAGAGACTACAGCTGGATTCTTTACGGAGAAATATAATCACCATACCTGGTAAAGTTTTTATTTCACATTAGAATTGTGACACCGGAAAAGTGTAGAAGAAGTAGGAGGGCACTCTCAATCCTCATTGCTCTAGAAAATTCACCAAAGAATTTAGAGAAATAACAAGATGATAAATCTTCTAACAAGTTTAAAAGGTCACAATATATTTTAATCTCAAAAACATCTACTTCCAATAATACAAATGATGACTATAGGCGAGACTTGAAACAACTCTCCACGATGAATCAAAATATTTTAAATGAGATTTAATTTTCCTAGGGCCTCGAGAATAAATGTGTGTTTAACAATGAAACAAACATGCAAAGACATTAAAGACTTATCATCTTGCAAGTACCAAGAAAATCTTTGAGAATATCAAAAACTGATTTATCTTTTCCAATTCTCGAGTAGCATGTTAATCTTTGAATTCCTGAATAGTAGTGGGTTCATCCTTCCCGAGCACCATTATAAATGTTTCCCAAGTAGTCTGTCTAGCTTAACAGACTTCAATTAAAATGATCATAACTTCTTGTAGGAATATTATTTTTGAGGATCTTTTTTTTTTTTTGGAAACTAGACATCTGTGGCTTTCCAATGATATATGACTTGCCTTGTAATTTGTTCCCAATAAAAGCAGATTGACACAAAAATCTGATGGTTTCTGGAACTTTTCCGTGTCAAATTGACTCACTGCACAAAATTTAATCCCTTGCAGAAACTATGGCATCTCCAATCGTTGGAGCTCTAAATGAGCTTTTTTTTATGGTTCCAATATGCCACATCAACATTATAAAAACTAATTGAAACATCTCCAATGGTTAGAGCTCTAAATGAGTTTTTTTTGGTCCAATTCATAACATGTCTACTGCTCTTAAACTATAAACCTCAAATCTTGCACCCACAATGGTTAGAGCTTTTTTGTTCAATTTTTTCATTTCACAAACCTTTCCAAAAACCTTGCATTGGAGATGCCCTTACCCAGCAAAGTGTTGCAAGGAGCTGAATGAAAACAGTAAACAAAAATACTCTCAGCTTCCCTTATCACTTGTCCATTAGCAGACCAAAACCTGCAGAAAGGTCCTGACTAATCAAAGAGTACCAAGTGGCTGACTGAGAATTTTTTTTTTATCTTGAAGCATTGTTCTGACTGCAATGTTAGCCTTCTGCAGCTCCCCTCTGCGACATAAGGATGAAATCATAGAATAGTAGGTAGCAAAGTCACATCCCGGTTGTTTTACTATTTGATATTCATGAGCTTCCTTGTCATTGTCTATGTTGAATTTCAAACTAAGTTCATGTTCTGGTCTTGACTCCCTATTACTTTCTGGGTGATGAATATCTGCTCCCTCTGTCTTTTCAGTTTTCATGTCTAGCATATCAGAATCATGCAGCTTATTCAGTTTTGTAAACATTCTGTGGCCATTAAACCTTGTTGAAGAAAAAAACATACAAGAAATTTCATTTAGAATAGGTATGACTTCCTCAATTCTTCCTTGCTCGCATGCAACTGATAGAAGATTCTGCAAGGACTCTAGATGGAGTTCATTTCCAGCAGCATTTATCAGGTTCGTAATTTCTTCGGATTTCAACATTTCCCGCAACATACCTCTTGCTTCTTCCTGCCTTCCCTTGGCAAAGAACCCTTTTATGAGGCTCATGAAGCCCAAGAAATCTGGAAAATGCCCTCTACTCTTGCACTGAATAAAGAGGCCTAGACCACTTTCAACATCCCCTTGTTGACAAAATCCACTGATAATAGAAGCAATTGTAAAAGCATCAGGATTCAAACAACTCTTTTCTAGATCTGAGAGAAGTTCCATGGCTTTATCAACTAATCCAAAGCTGCAATAGCCATTTATTAGCTTATTGTAAACATATGTATTAGGAATAACACCGTCGTTAATCATCCTTTTTAATAGTTTGCTTGCATCATCCAGAAAACCTTGTCTAGACAAAGCACCTATAAGAGTAGAATAAGTAACAACTGTAGGAGGAATTAGAAGTTTTTCCAAAGAATCAAAAACCCTGAATGCTTCAGTTAGACATCCCTGTTGACATAGCCCATTGATCACAGAATTGTAGATGACTATATTTGGATGTACTCCTTTCTTTTTCATGGTTGCACATAGGTCTAGAGCTTTTTCAATATAACCTGACTTGCAAAGTCCATCCACCACAATGGAGTAAACAAATAAATCCAACGACACACCATTTTCTTCAGATTGCAATAAAAACTTGTAGGCATCTTCAACTCTACCCTTCTTCTTAAGGGATTCAATAGTTGTGGCAAGGATCCTTCTGCTCTTAAACTTCAAAAAATGAATAGCTTTATCTACACTTTTCTTGCAAAGGTAAAGGAAAATTGCATTTGACCTATCAGATGCAAAGGTCCCATATTGTTTGATGAATTCACCCATTATTATTTCAGCTGTATGTTCATCTCCAATTCGTGAAAGACCTCCCAGAAGTACTTCATATGATTTGCTCTTGACCGGCAAGTATTTCATTCTCAAGAGCATATACACATTCAATGCAATTGGAAAACACCCCTTCTTGCACAAAAAAAGGACAACATCATTACATATTAAAGAGAGAAGCTCAGGGTCTATGTTCTTCACTCTGTGAACAAATCTCAACAAACTATCACCATTACCTTCACTAAATATAGTTTGAATTAGCATCCTACAAGTAGTTGCATCAAGAAATAGGCTTTTCTCAACAAGGTCTTCAAACACTCTGATAGCAGCTTCTGTCATACTATGCCTACACAATCCTTTAATCATATAATCATGGATGGCAGAACTAGTGAATGTTGAATCCCTTTGATACTCACTGAACAACATAAGTGCCTTTTCAACCAAACCTTCTTTGAAGTAACCATCAATCACAGTAGAATAAGTAATTGAATTTGGAACCAAACCCATCGAAGGCAATTCATTAAACAGCTTGCAAGCATCTTCTACCATACCTACCATGAAAAAAGACTT
>JBBUKS010000042.1:9793979-9824722 GCA_038050645.1 Hedychium gardnerianum
GGCAATATTTATAAAATATCTTAGGGAGCTTTGAATTGATATGATTTCACAGAGGTAATCTTGAAATTATACAAGTGCTTGCATTGCTCAAAGATCTTGAAGTATTTGGAAAAAAAATGGAATATATCAACTCAAATTTTTGATAATCTCTTTTATTTAGTTTGGATATATCTTTTATATTTCAAAAGAATAAGTAATGATTATAAAAGAATGATGAAATCATCATCTCTCACTATCTGGAAAAAAAAATCATGAAAACTTTATCCAACAACAATAATAACATCTTTGTATGAACCAATTACATTAATCCATAGAACGATTATAAAAGAACCATGGTATATCATCATATTATAATTTTATTTAGTTTATAATTCATATATATAAACTTTGGGCTCAACTAATCATATTCGAGGTGGATGACCTTCCTTCTAGTTTGCTCACTTCCTCAATTTTTCATCTAATTAAAAGAAAATATCATCTTGTAGTTGAAATTAAATCATGAATAATATTTGAGAGTCTACGGAATGTTTTTGCTACAATGTTAAGGGCTATCATTATGTTATAATAGAAACTAGGTGTTTAAATATTTTTATCCTTCATTCATCTAGAAATGATCAGTCCATTCTCATAAAAATATTCTAATGATCATCAAATAAATCCGAAAAATACATATGAGTCACGAAAGATGACCTAACACCGTGAATAATTCTAGTGTCACGTATATTTATTTATATTAAACTCTCGTTACTTATAAAATTTATCCGTCCGTTTACTATCCCACAAGGCGCATGGAATTTATGATCATGTTATTTTTATTTTCGTTATACCTACATGATACAAATAATTGAACACATAAGCATCCACACATAATCCGATCACGTGGCGACAAATAATTATCATTTGATTACGCGCATATTTTCAAGATTTTTTTTTATATACTTATTTATTAAGTGGTCGGTTATAAAATAATCATTTTTTTTCTAAAAAACGGGTATAAAGAGTGGTAAAAAAATGCAGTACCGGTCAGAATAGTTTGTTGCGGGAGTCCTCGTCCTCTCCAACGATCGCCTGACACGTTCACAAATTCCACGTCGGATACAGCGCAGCGCTTCCTTAGTGGACCCGGCGTCGTTGCCGCCTCTTCGTGACTGCAATAAATAATAATTAATTATACACGAGAAGACGAGAAATGAGGCAGCGTCGAGTTCCAGTTCCAGTCGTCCACTTCGCGGAGTTTCGAATCCCTATTATTAAGGGGAAGCGTGCCACAGATCTACTCCATCGAGATCGAGGCGGAGAGTGCGCTGTGCGATTGTGATCGGTTGATCGTCACCACCGCGGTCCGCCGAGACCCGCTGCCACCTCCGACTGGCGCCGCCGCCTCTCCTTGTGGGAGAGAGGGTCGAGGATGACGGTAGGGGCGGGTGTTAGCGTTTCGGATGGGGATTTGGTCGTGCTGGGGACGAAAATCCTGTCCCAAGTGCATGAGAATGTGCTCCTCTCGCCGGCGAGCAGGTGCGGGGTGATCAATGCCGCTTTCGTTGGCGTCCGATCGGATCGCGGCGGGAGTCGCAATGTCTTTCCTATCGGGAAGCTTCTGTGAGTTTGTAGGAATTGAATGCTTGATACGGGATTTTTCACTCTCCAAATCTGTACCTTCATCTATTCTTATTTTAATGGACAGTATTCTAGTTGTCCTTTTACATTTTGTTTGGATTTTGTAAGCATTCCTTGATGGAAGAATTCATGTGCTTCTCTTGAATTTCTTTGTAAGAACTACAAGTACTTGAATGTCCTATATAGACTCTTAATCTAATTTAATGTTGATCATATCTGGGTCTTGGGATTACAGGGATTTGCGGTTTATGTGTACATTTCGGTTCAAGATGTGGTGGATGACTCAGAGGATGGGATCGTTTGGACGAGATATCCCATTCGAGACCCAGTTTTTGATTGTTGAAGGCACTGATGGTTCTCATTTCGGAGAAGGAAGTGAGGATGCTATGGGCCAAACTGCAGTCTATACTGTCTTCTTACCGATCCTTGAAGGTGCCTTCAGAGCTGTGCTCCAGGGCAACGCCAATGATGAACTAGAGATTTGCTTGGAAAGTGGTAAGCAATCTGTCAATTTCTTTGCTAAATATTTCAATTTCTTGATAAACCTGGAGAAATTTCTTCGCTCAGGTGACCCTGCTGTTGAGGTATTTGAAGGTTCCCATTTGGTTCTAGTGGCAGCTGGCTCAGACCCATTTGAGGTTATTAGAGGGGCAATCGAGTGAGTATTTATTAAATTTTCTCTGGTCAAAATATTTTAGGTACTTTTTATGAGACGATAATTTTCTCCATGAGAGAAATGAGTTCATTCTTCTTCTTCAAATCAATAGCAAAAAATGGCGTCAGAATGTAGATCTGGATTTACTCGACAACTTCTAGTCAACTTTGCCAGATGCTTGTAATCTCTTAAAATTTCTGTTGAACCATTCAATTCTTCTTCTTGGTCACAAGTACAACATACCGTTAAAATTTGCTGTTAATTTGGTTGTCATAACTTTGGTGTGCTAAACAGGATAGTTGAAAAGCACCTGCAGACATTTTCACATCTAGAGAGGAAAAAGGTAAATGATCTCTCTTGTTAGCTAGTATATATATATATATGCTCTTGTAGTAGTTCTGTTTTTTCATGCTATGTTTCATTTTGGAAGATGCCAGACATGTTAAATTGGTTTGGCTGGTGTACATGGGATGCATTCTATACTGATGTAACTGCCAAAGGGGTGAGACAAGGACTAGAAAGGTGCAGTATGCTTATTCAAATGCGATGCGAATTAATTGTACAATGCTATAACATATATCAAATATATTTGATAATCTCCAGCTTTGGGAAAGGTGGGATTCATCCAAAATTTGTCATAATTGATGATGGTTGGCAGTCAGTAGCCATGGACTCTACTGGGATTGCATCTGAATCAGACAATGCAGCAAAGTATGTAATTTAACTTTTATTTGTTTGGTTTTGACATGGTTCTAGTTTGGCTCTGATGTTTTCCTTTTCGACATTTGGCATCAGTTTTGCAAATAGACTTACACATATCAAGGAGAACCACAAGTTTCAGAAAAATGGAAGAGAGGGGCATCACGATGAAGATCCTGCAAATGGACTGGCACATATTGTCACAGAAATGAAGATAAAACATCAAGTGAAGTAAGATATCTTTAGATTGTTATATTACAAACTTGTTTCGCATTTTTAAGTGAATTAAATTATTTGATTTCGACTGCTACTTATTCAACAGATATGTTTATGTGTGGCATGCGATAACTGGGTACTGGGGTGGCTTAAAGCCAGGCATTGCTGGAATGGAACATTATGATTCAAAGATGCAATATCCAGTTTCATCACCTGGAGTTCAGTCTAATGAAAACTGTGATTGTTTGAACAGTATGACAAAAAATGGCCTTGGCCTTGTTAACCCTAAGAAAGTCTATAGTTTTTACAATGATCTTCACTCATATCTCGCTTCGGCTGGGATTGATGGAGTTAAAGTAGATGTACAGAATGTTCTTGAAACACTAGGAGCAGGTCATGGTGGAAGAGTAAAGCTAGCCAGGGAGTACCATCAAGCTTTGGATGCCTCTATTGCTAGAAATTTCCCTGACAATGGAATAATATCATGCATGAGCCACAACACTGATAATTTATATAGGTAAAATTCTTGTTTGCCAATCAGCAATTTGGAAAAAACTTTGAGCCATCAAGCTTTGTTCGATCTCTATACAGCTCAAAGAGAACAGCTATTATAAGAGCTTCCGATGACTTCTGGCCAAGAGATCCAGCTTCTCACACTATTCACATTGCATCGGTTGCATATAACACTGTTTTCCTTGGAGAATTCATGCAGCCTGACTGGGATATGTTCCATGTAACCAAACAAAAACCTTAGCTTTTATCATTATGTACTAGAAAATTTCATGCGTTGATCATCGTGGTCTCTGCCTTTCCTCCAGAGTCTTCACCCTATGGCCGAGTATCATGGAGCTGCACGAGCTGTTGGAGGTTGTGCAATTTATGTGAGGTGATATGTAGCAATGCAATTTTTTTTTTTTTTTTGTCACGAGAAAACAAAGAAAGCTTTTATATTGATCTTGCTTTTTGATGCAGTGACAAACCTGGGAATCATGATTTTGATTTGTTAAAGAAGCTTGTGCTCCCAGATGGATCGATCTTGAGGGCGAAACTTCCAGGAAGGCCTACAAGGGACTGCTTATTTTCAGACCCTTGTAGGGATGGCAAAAGGTGAAAATGTACTTCATAGCATTCTATAAATAGAATATCTTCTTAAAATTGGTTCTCCTTATTGTGTAGTCTTCTGAAAATATGGAATTTGAATGACTATACTGGAGTTATTGGGGTCTTTAATTGCCAAGGAGCTGGTTGGTGCAAAGTCGGAAAGAAAAACCTGATCCACGACGAAGAGCCCGACACAATAACTGGCTTTGTTCGCTCCAAGGATGTAGATTACCTTCCAAAGGTTGCTGGTTCTGGCTGGAATGGTGATTCAATTATTTATTCTCATCAAAAAGGTATGCTAATATATTTTTCTTGAGGAAAAAAAAAAGTTTGTTCTTCTCCATGAAGTTTATGGATTCGATATGCTTTGTAGGTCAATTGACTCATCTGCCAAAGAATGCATCATTGCCGATTACATTGAAATCTCGTGAGTTCGATGTCTTTACGGTTGTTCCTCTGAGGCATCTACCAAATGGGGTTTCTTTTGCTCCAATTGGACTAGTGAAGATGTTCAACTCTGGTGGAGCCATCAAGGAGTTAGCTTATGAATCCACAAGAAATTCAGTCGTATCTATGAGAGTACGTGGGTGCGGCGACTTTGGGTTCTATGCATCAGCTAGTCCTTCGAAAATAACTGTAGGCAACAACCGAGTTGAGTTCGCATACAAGAAGGATCATTGTCTGGTAACATTTTGCATAGATATCCCACAAGAGGATTCATACAAGTGGAACATAATTGTTGAGTTTTAAATCCCTTGATTGGGATGCACAATTGTAATATGCTTGAGTAGCAAATATTTCACTATTTCACATAGATTTAAATAAAAGGGTGGATCATGGAAATGAATCCTTCAATCTGATTTAAAATTAACTATATTGTTAATTGATATATAAAATATGCAACTAGTAATTATGTAAATAGGATATAATTTAATTAATGGATGTTTTCAAATTCAAAAATTTAGATGAATTTTTTTTTAGAAATTCAATTCGAGTATAAAATCAAATTACTAAATTTTGTTTGAAATTAAAATTGATCTAGATATGTTCGTCGAATTAGGAGTGATAAAACTTTGATTAAATCAAAATAATCAATCAAATTGAACTAATTCAAAAATTCGATTTGTTTTTGGAAGTTTGGTTTTTTAAAAAAATATTAGTTATTTTGATTAAATAAGTTTGATTTTCGGTTTTAAATTTTGAAAATTGATTAAACTGATTAAATTTATTTGTTAATTATTAAATAAAAAAATTAAGATTTCTTAATTTTTTTTATTTTACTGATTAAGTTTTTATTAAAAAGTTTTAATATATTTTTATTTTTTTAAAAAAATAATTAATTGGGTTATTGATTGAATTAATCAATTTTATATGGTTGATTTGTTCAATTTTAACTATCAAATTATATCGATTTAGTTGTTAAAAAAAAAAATTATTCGATTTCGGATAATTCGTTCGATTATAACTGAATGCGCAGCCTTATATCTATTGACTCGATGATATATAAAATATATATAATCGAGTTTTACATGAAAAATAAATATAAAATCACATGAATTTTAAAATTAAAAATTCTCACAACATTGGTTTGACTTGATGATACAGAATTTGGAAATGAAATATTGATTTCTTTTTTACATTAAACCAAAAATAAAATTAAAATAGAAGCAACTTTCGGTAAAGTAAATTTGGAAGACAAAGATATGATTTGATAAATTACCAAATTCTGGATCGTGAAATATTCTGGATAACGTCCGTATTTTGCATTTCCTAATGTCATTTATATTCCTTTCGTCAAACTTAATTATCTGCGGTATCGTAAACATGATTATTAATTAAATTAAATTAAATTAAATTAAATTTCCAGCTATATATTATATATCTTAATTGTGATGAGAACGGGGGAGATATCGAAGCAGAACGAGTCGGAATTGAAGAAATTAATAGGCAGCAGCTTCGCGTCGCGTCGCATCCTCCATCAATCCCGTCCTCCAATTCAAAAAAACTACTTATTTATAGTAACTTTGATATTCCGATCGACGGATCGAGCGATGAGCAGAAGCAGCAGCAGCAACAGCAGGAAGCGAGGACGAGATCATCAAGAGGTCGATCAGATTAATGATAGATCAGAAGCATTCGCGCCGGCGCCGGCGCCGGAGAAGAGGGGCGCCGCTTTAGAGGTGTTCCGGCCGGTGGGGATCTTCGAGTTCCCTTGGCACGTGGTGGATCCCGATAGCAGCAGCAGCATTTGGAGTCTCCGCCGTGTGTTCTTTACGTCCCTCGTCGACGGATGCTCCGCCTCCATCGGCGTCCCCGGCGACCGCCTGTTCGCGGTCGGACGCAGCCTCTTCTGCCTTTTCGACGAGGCGACGCCGTCCGACGAGGAGATGGACGGCGTCGTTGATTGTGATGTCTGGAGCTACGTCCTCCGGCACCCGCTCCGGTGGCATGCAACTTGAACGGATAAATTAATTTTTCTTTTCCCATCTTTTGTTCATTTTTAAAAAATACAGATTTTTTTTATTGAGTCAATTATTCATTTTTAATTTGTTCCTCAATCTCATGAGGCATTGTAAACCACAAATTATATATTTAAAAAAATGATAAAAATAACACTGCAAGCAAGAGGGATGCAATATCACTTTTGTAGGTGATAAATGAGCCCAACAAAATCCATCTTTGTTCAAACTTATTCGATAAAATAATTGAGTTAAGTCGAGTTAAATAAGATAATTGAGTTAAATCAAGTTTAAAATAAATTAAATCGTTAAAATAATTATTTAAATTTGACTTAAATTTTTTTATGAACTTGAATTTGATTTATTTAAATATTATCAAACTCTCAATTCAAATTTATTTGATTATTTAAATTTTTTTACATGTATATTAATTATTAAATTTGATAATACAATTTTATTTGTACATTTTATTTTATTTTTTATTTATTTAGTATCTTGATAAAATATTTATTGATAAATATGTTTCACGAATATTATTCGTAAATATTATTCATAAACGTTATTTATGAACATTAATAAATTAAACACATATATATTTAAATTTATTTGTTTAATTTAATTAATTATTTAAGTTTATTTATTTAATTGATCTTGAATGAACGTAAAAAAATTCTTATCAATTTGAATACTAAATTTATTCATGAATATTCAATTTATTTACAGCTAAGGGTGAATAAAAAGATCAGTTAAACTAGATAAACCGATTGAAATTAAAAGTTTGATTTGATTAATTTAAATTTTTGATTTTTATCGATTATTTTAGTCAAATTAATTCGGTTTTAAATAGTAATCGATTGATGCAAATAGAAAAATTGTCATTTGCATTAATCAACTACTAAATTTGAAAATTTGAATATATTATTTAACAATCGATCAAAATGACAGAAAAACATTCATGCTGGCGAGGTGCTTCGACCGATAGGGATCTTCGAGTTCCCTTGGCACGTGGTGGAGCCAGATAGTAGAAACATTTGGAATCTCCGTTGTGTATTCTTTACGTCCCGTGTGTATATATATCACAATGTGAAGCAGGAGTGATCGAGGTCGTAAACAAGTCGAATCGAGTTTTGAGGTGTTTAAGTTTATTTGATAAAATAATCGAATCAAATCGAATCGAGCCTAAAATGAACTAAACTTTTGAAATGATTGTTCAAGTTTGACTTGGTTTATTTTTTATGAGCTTGAGCTTGTTTGAAGCTTGGCTTGAACTTGGTTCGTTTAGATGTTATCGAGCTCTCACTTCAAGCTTAGCTTGAGTTTGATTCGTTTAGATATTATCGAGCTCTCAATTTAAGTTTATTTGATTTTTTAAATTTTTTTGCTTGTTTGATTGGTTATTGAGTTTGACAATTCAAACTTATTTTATTTAACATGTTGATAAGAGTTTTATTAATGAATATGATTGTTCACAAACGTTGTTCACGAATATTGTTTACGAACATTGTCCATGAATGTTGTTTATGAATAATGTTCACAAATGTTGTTCATGAATATTAACGAGCTGAACACATATGTGTTCAAGTTTGTTTGTTTAGTTTAACGAGTTGTTCAAGCTTATTTTTTTAATTGATCTTGTGTATATTGAACGAACATAAACAAGCTCTCATCAAACTGAACATCAAACTTATTCATGAACGTTTGATTTATTTATAATCATATAAATAAGACAAGTTTTACATGTATTATAAAATCCGATCAATAACTATGGATTCTAATTAATAAAATAAAGATTTATTCTAATAATTAATTGATGCAGTAAAAATCTCTTTTAAAAGAAACAATTAAAGACGACATTAGCCGAAGGAGTGACATAAGCAAGTTGATGTTTCAAGGGCTTATTTGGATAAAGTCACTCAGAAGATGAAGAAATGAAAAGACATGAAGAGATAACATGTAGCGTTCAAGGAAAGTAACATGATATTAGTAAACTCCTACTCCAATAATTTAAGTTTTTTGTGGGAAGTGTTCGAGTGCTTGGTAAGTAGATATGAAACTCCCTTCTTGGTCATCGAATGCAGGGGTAAGGTATCTTACCAAGTTCAACTTCTGGCAAAACTCAAGATTCACATCTTTCATGTGAGCATTTTCAAGTCTTATCGTGAAGACAAGGATGACCAAGAAGAAACAAGTCAAATCACGCACCAATAACTATTGTCACTTTGATAAAGATATTGAGTGCATTGCTATAAACAGGCACTCAAAGGAGAATAGTTTCAAATTACACAAATGCTTGGTAAAATAGAAGAATCTACTAGACATTAAGACGAGTTGGGAACGAGAGGATGCATTATGACAATTCACTGAGCACATCATGTGCTACAAGGAGGACAACGCATTGAGGATGTCACAAGCTTAAGTTGGGTAGAATGTCAATCCACATAATTTCAAGTTCAAGAGAGATTTTTAAGTCACCCTTTAGACCACGATTTATTCTTAAGATTATTCTAGATATTATCATCACATAAATATGAATAACTCTTTAAAATTTTATCATCATTTAGATAATATAAATAACCTTCTAGTCTATAAATCATTAGGTCAAATTAATCTTAATCGTCTATTTAAAAGGAGAATGCTTATAAAT
Source organism: Hedychium gardnerianum (assembly GCA_038050645.1). Taxonomy (NCBI): domain Eukaryota; kingdom Viridiplantae; phylum Streptophyta; class Magnoliopsida; order Zingiberales; family Zingiberaceae; genus Hedychium; species Hedychium gardnerianum. The sequence continues at coordinate 9,803,371 of JBBUKS010000042.1, forward strand.
GTATTCTTTCCGGTAATTTATAATAAGTTATCTCTACTTATTAATTTCTTAAATCCTTTTCAATTTTTAGTTAGTGGGTGACAAGTTAGATTAATTTAGCAATTTTGTATGAACTTAACGCAATAGTAAAATTATTGCCGACTTTAAAATTATGAAAACGATCTTTTATAAAATATAAAATTAAATTACATATAATAAATCTAATATATTTTAATCATTCTTCGGAACTTTACACCACTAGTTTCGTGTACAAGCCTAATATGTGTATGGAACAATTTTTTTTAGTTATGTAATTATCATACGAGTGAGTGATGTTAGAAGCAACCCCCCTGCCCTTTTAGGCATTTTTACTTGCAATAAATTGACATTATTTGTGAATTTTTTTGGGGTAAAATGATAAATGAAAAGTTCGCATTATTGTACGCTTAGGGGCGTGGCCAGTCCTGATCTCGACCAGTGAGGCCCGAGGATTTTCGTTCTCGTCAATGGTTATGGCGCGAACTTCCGCCTACCATGGATCCGCCTTCTGCTTCTTGTTCTGCTGCTTTCTTGGGCTATGCTATTTTCCTTCGATCACGCGAGCATACAAGCCGGGGGACATCGTCCCCATGAGTAAGGCAGGGCAATACCATGCGGTGAGCACTAACCACGCCTCAAAACCCTAACGTTCCCCCCTTGCCGTCCTTTTCTTCTTGGTTTATCTTGGATTTGAACATTTTTTGTACTATTTTGGGAAAATTACAGTCGCGAACGAGTTGGTACGATGTGATCGGCCGCCACTGCCCCGTTTTTGCAGTAAACAGGGAGGTGGGACTTATGATTTTGTCTAGTCCTCTTCCTTAAGGCTTTCATCTTGATGTTTGTTTAAATCAAAATTTCTCTTCTCTGATTGTCTAGGTGTTGATTCCGATCCCCAAACCTACTGGTTTCACCGGTGCTGATCCATATAAAATGTAAGTGCTTAGTTCCTTCTTTATTCTGCAATTATACTTCTGTTTATAGTGAAAATGGGGATAGTAGGATGTCCTCACTGTTGGATCAAGGAAGATTAAATTTTTGTCAAAAAAAAAATGCTGTCAACGATCATTTAATCTAAGAGTTGTCCCTACGGGGTGCCTAGTTGGTTAGTGGGTGATAAATTTGCTACAATGAGGCAGAGATCAGTTCCTGCGGGTGCATGCCTGGAAAAAAACTCCTCTCACCCCTAGCCACTTGGCGGTCGGTTATAAGCTGATCCCGTGAGGACGTGCTATGAGGGACATCTGGGGTGAGCGTAATCACCCTTTTTTTTGCTACAATGGTTTGTTCGTTTGAAAATAATTTATTTGTGGAAAATATTTTCAAGAAGAAATCTTTTAAAGAAAAATAAATTATTTTCACTTGCTTGGATGGAGTATTAAAATAAGTTAGAAAATATTTTTATGTGTTTGACGGGCTAAGAGGAAATTTTTTTCGAGAACATTTTCTTGTGTTTGGTGCATATATAAGAAAATAATTTTCTTACACCTACTTTTTTAAAATGTAGCTTGGAAGCATGATTTTAATTTTTTACCAGCACCAGCACGCAAAACCTTCTTGAGATGTGATGTATCTCTAGCTTTATTCTTAGTGGCTCCAAAACATGATTCCTTCTAACTTGCTCCCAAATTAAGTGATTGCTTATAATTTATTAAGCGGTTGACCTTACTACCTTCATGCCTACTTTTTGAAGAGCCAAGTCTACATGGGAAGCAAACAAACTTTTGCAAAGGGCATTTTCTTCTTTACTCAGTTCTCTCACTTTCCTAAGGAAGCGACTACATCCCTCGCTAGCGACGAAGGTGAGCAAAGAAGTTTGTTGCCTTCTTCCCTTTGTGAGTGGCAACTTCTTTCTTTACTTGTTCCTTCCTATTTCTTCATCCATGAGCTATGAAGGTGAATGACGAAGGCAACAAACTTCTTCATCCATGAGCAATGAAGGTGAATGACGAAGGCAACAAACGAAGAGTTCCTTCTTCCCTCCATGAGTGACTTCTTTCCTTTCTTCTTTCCTCGCTCCATGAGTGACAACTTCGCAAGTGACCTTGACAATAGATGGCTGGGGTTTCAGAGGGTAAATGGTTTCAGTCTCTTCTTTGCTTTCCTCCTCTTCCCAATCTCCTTCATTTCTCCTCTTTGGCTCTTCCTTCTCCTCCTTGATGTCTCTGACACCGTGTTGAGACACTTTGATATGGCACAATACTATCCCATTTTTGCCAAGGTTTGAAACTCAGATTTGGAACACAATTTCAAATCTTGTTTGAAAGAGAATTGTTTCAATTTAATACATTTACCTTGACAACATATCATTATAGATTGTAATAAATATCAATATACATAATGTCCAATAAAATCTGCATTGCAAGACAAGATAACATTTATATTACAATCATAAGATACTGTTTACAATTCCAAATAAGGAGACAATAAATTAATAAGCATCCATATTCAGGAATGAAGCAATTAAGCAATGAAAAGCTTCCAGATTCAGTTTTTTTTTCCTATAAAAATAGTATAGTAGTGCTACAATATGAGGCAACCCATCTTGAATCAGAGAACAAAAGGCTTCAAGTATGCAGAATGAAACTATCCAATGAAAGTTAACTAACCAACAAACACAAATAGATGACATCATCAACAGCTGGGAAACAATCTGAAAATAGCTGAGATAAATAATGGCTTATGCTGGATTGTGCATGGCTGAAAACTTTCAAAACATCTCTGCAGCCTCATAAATTGACAACCCTAATAAAAGTAAATCACATAATCTGATGGTTCTAATCTCAATATAGTTATAATGGGATTTGACTTGGTTTTAGTTTTAATTCTAGCAATCAAAGCACCATCAGTACAATCTTGGTTAACGTGCACTACTTTCTTGATCTCTTTCTTGGCTATTACATACTTTTTGAAGATTTCTTTGTTCTTACAAACCTACAATAACTTATAGGCCGGTTTACTTCCTCATTCCACTACTAAGATTCTTTATTTGGTGTTGTCTGTCCTCTTGACTCATCGAGTATGTTCTTGACTAGTGTTTTTAAATTTAATGTTTTTTTATCCCATGTTATATTAGAATCGCTTTGTATTAGTCCTAATACTCGTTCTTCTATCCTCTCCTTAAAGATACTTCACATTCTTTAATTTCCACCATTTGATCCTAAGAGCCAACACATTTTTCTTTTATTGATACCATGCTTGTGGCACATATCTAACACCACTAACATATGTTGGGGTTTAGTTTTTTTTAGGGATGACTTTAAAATATTTATAAATTTTTCTATTCTTTTTCCTAATCATAAAAAGCCAATTTGCAATTTATTATTTTTAGTTTTTAATGTAGCCAGTTGTTTTTGTCTCTTCTTGAAAAAACGCATTAACTATTATAAGTTTATATGCTATCGTGAAATCCAATATAGCTTTGCCTTATTCATTTCTTATTCCAAAATTATAATTCCTATGCACTCTATCATATTACATATTTCTTACTCCTACCTGCTTATTTAAATCATTTTATATTATAATTTTTTTATACTATATCATTTAGGTGGTGTATTATAATTTTATATCATAATTTTTTTCTCATATCATAGATTGTATTAGAATAAATATTAGTCTAAGATTTAGAGCATGGAGCATAGGAATCCTTATTGGTAAAGCAATGAAGGTAGTAGATATTATGAGAAGAATTAATATTTTGTGTATACAAAAGACAAAATGGGTAGACGAGAAGACAAAGATGATAGAGAACTTGAGTTTTAAGTTATGGTACACGGGAAAGAGTAAACAAGAAATGGAGTGGGTATTATTGTAGATAGTTCGTTAAAGGATAAAGTTGTTGGAGTAGTTAGAAAGGGGATAAAATTATAACTCTTAAAATAGTGGTGACGAAAGAAACTATGAATGTAATTAACATATATGCACGTAGGATTAGATGAAGATACCAAATTTGGGATGACCTAAATGAAGTATTACAAAACATTCTGCTAAATGAAATGATTTTAATAGGAGACGATTTAAATGGGCATATCGGAGTGAAAAATGAGGAATATGAGAGAGTGCATGAAGTTATGGGTTTGGAACAAGAAATGAAGAAAGGAAAATTATATTGAATTTTGCGATAGCATATGACCTTATACAAGTTAATACAATTTTTAAGAAAAGAGAAAATACTTGGTCGCGTTCAAAAGTGGGAATAATAAATCGCAAATGACTTTCTTATGATTAGAAAGAGGGATAGAAAGATTTGTAAAAAATTCAAAGTCATCAAAGCTTAACTACCCAATGTAGGTTAGTAGCGTTGTATATACACCTCAAGCATAGTATAAGAAAAATATACACGGCTCTTAGAATTAAATTGTGGAAGGCAAGGATGGGAAGAAAAATATATTTAAAGTGAAGGTACGAGTACAAATATTAGGTGAAATATACGGTGACTCTAATACAACATGAGATAAGATGATATTAAAGTTGAAAATAGTAGCCAAGAGTGTATTCGGTGAGTCAAAGGGGCGCCACCAAGTAAGAAATTTTGGTGGTGGAATGAGAAAGTATAAGAGAAAGTGAAGGAAAAATAAACAACCTATAAGAAATTATATATTTGTAAGAACGAGGAAAACGTAAAAAAATATAAAATAGCCAAGAAAGAGGCTAAGAAAATAATGAATGAAGCTAAGAATGAAACTTTTGAACGGTTGTATTGAAGATGAGATAGAAAAAAAAGGGGAAAGAGATATTTATAAATAGCTAAAGTGAGAGAAAGGAAGATAAAAGATCTTATCCAAATAAGATGTATTAATGATGAATGCAATATGATACTAGTAAATGATGGAGAAATAAAAGAACGATGGGTATTTTCATCCACCAACTTAACTTAGGTAATTTAAGTATGTCAAATGAGTATAAAAATTTAAAATTTTATCGTAGAAATCAAACTTCAGAAGTAGAAAAGTTTTAAATGGGATGCAAAATGGAAAAGTCGTTGGACCAAAGGATATTCCGATAGGGGTATGGAAGTGCGTAGGGAAACAAGGTATTGAATGACTTACAAAATTATTTAATATGATATTGAAAACGAAAAAAATGTGATGGAGGGTAAGTACTCTAGTTCCCTTATATAAGAACTGAGACGTAAAAATTGTGTAAACTATAGGGGTTAAACTAACGAGTCATATCATGAAACTTTGGGAAAGAATAATAGAAAAAAGATTAAGGAAGGAGACCACGATGATGGAAAATCAATTTGGGTTCATGCATGGAAGCTCGACAATAGATGCTATACATCTTCTTAGAACTAATTAAAAAGTATCGGGAGCAAAAGTAAGATCTACATATGGTATTTATTGATTTAGAAAAAACTTATGATAGAATCCCAAGAAAAATTATATAGAGAATTAAAAGAGAGGTGTTAGCGTAGCATATATTGAACTAATTAAGGATATGTATGAGGATGTAATGTTCAGATTGAAGACTTCAAGCGGATTAACTGAAGTATTTCTACTAAAGATAGGGTTACATTAAGTATCATCTTCCCTATCTTTTTACACTAATCATGACGAACTCATTGGACACATTCAAAACACAGTATGTGCATGTTGTTTGCAGATGATATTGTTTTGACAGATGATATTGTTTTGACAGATAAGACACGTGAAGGAGTAAATGCTAAACTAAAATCTTGACGGGAAAAACTAGAAGTGAAAGATTTTAGGCGTAGTAGAGTAAAGACAAAATATATGAAATTTAAGTTTAACAATATTAGATGTAATTGTTAATATCGGAGATGATGAGTTGTTTGGAATTGAGAGGTTTATTATTTTTGCAAAATGATAAAGAGATTGAGAGAGATATCTTACATAGAATACAAGTAGGATGTTGAAATGGAGGAGAGCGTCAGATTTTTTTGTGATCGTAAAGTACCTCTAAAACTTAAAGGGAAGTTGTATAAAATGACGGTTAGACTTGTTATGTTATATGACACTGAATGTTGGGCTATAACTCGAGCACATGAGCATAAGATAAGAATTGCAAAGATGCGGATGTTAAGGTGGATGTGTAGACATCGAAGGATGGACAAAATAAGAAATGAGAATATTAAAGAGAAAGTCAGAGTTGTACGAGGGAAAACTCTGAGAGACACATTTAAGATGGTACAAACACGTTTTTGACGACTAATAAATGTTCGAGTTAGGCGATGTGAAACTATGACAAATACACATATCAAACGAGGAAGAGGAAGAATAAAAAAGACTTGGTTAGCAATAATAAAATAAGATAAAATTTATTTAAATATAGATGATGATATAGTGGGGATAGAGCCCAATGGCGTAGAAGGATCCCACCTAGTGGGATAAGGCTTAGTTGTTGTTGTTATCCTCGTATGCCTGCATATCCACCTTAACTTTCTTATCTTTGCGATTCTCATCTTCTCCTCGTCTAACTATAAAATATGTTGGGTCGCCTTTGAATATCCTTGCCATCTCTTCACTTTTTTTCATTTTCTAATCTATTGGAGCTATACCTAATTGTTATCGCATAATAGCATTTTTTTATATTGTCTAATAACCTTGCACATCCATCTTAGCATAAAGTATAATAAGTTAAACTATAATTTTTAAACTTTTCCTTTTAGCTTAAGGGGCACAGAACAATCACGCGGATTGAAGAACCTCATCTATATTTCAACATTGTCTTTATTCTATGATTGATATCTAATGAATATATTCTTATTGAATAATTGATCTAAAGATGTCTAGAAGACTTGTTTATAGGAATTTTATGTCCATCCATTTAATGATTATTTTGTTTATTTTTTTATTATTGAAATTTTATTTCATAGATTCATACATTCATTTTTAGTTCTAAATTTAAAAGCTTTAGTTTCTAAAGCATTTTTTTTCTTTCAAGAATTAGTCTATTTATACTTTCATATAACATGATAACATGCTTGGATTTGATTGATGGGTTCATCTTCTTAGAATATTGACATATTGACCTATAATCCAATCCACAGAATATAAGAATATATTTTTGTTTGTTTATTTACTAATTCCAATTTCATTAATTCATTATTAACTTGGTCAATATTACGACTTTAGCAAGCTAAAGATTAGTGTACGATGCATAAAATCCTTATGCAGATATAAGACGCTGCAATTTGGTCCCTCACTACATAAACCTATGTGATTGTATAATGCAGAGATTTTAAATTAGACTCTACATAAAACCTACTATAATATCTCATGTGAGACCAAACTATATATTAATACTTTTCTATTCATGAATGTTGTGAGAACAACTGGATATGTTGAATCTACTTTACTCTTTTATCTTCAAGTGTTAATGATCTATCCCATGAAATCATTATAATATTGCTGCAGATGGGGCATTTGGTTCTACACACGATTTTAGTTCCCTTCTTGAAGCAGTTCTGTCAACTGCATAAAAGGAAACTAAGGGGCTACATATTCAGAGAAACCATTCCGCGGATGATATTAAGGAGGTTGTTATAAGTTCTAGGAACTGCTACATTTGAACACAAAAAAACTCACCTGTTATACTGTGGAAGCAATTCTGACCAGTATGCAATCATTATAATATCACTGTTGATGTGGCATTTGGTTTACACACGATCTTAGTTCCCTTCTCGAGGAAGTTCTGTCAACTACATAAAAGGAAACTAAAGGGCTACATTTTCACAGAAATCACTCCATAATATTAAGGAAGCTGTTATAACTTCTAGGAACTGCTATATTTGGACACATTTAAGTCACCTGTTATATTGTGGAAATGGTTTGGAACCTAAAATTCAATCAGTGTACTAGAAGAACATTATCTTTGTTCAATAACATTTTTTTGACACATTTACTTGGACAGGCCATTATGGGTTTTACTTAACCACAAATTGGTAGACTTGCTAACCCTTAAGTTTGTCTGTAATTTGCCAACTTGAAGCTGATTTCATTAGTACACTTAGCGTATAACTTATCCAAGTACCTTGTTATTGCTTTCTTGGTCCAAGGTTCATGTATTATAGTTGGTAATATATATTATTGGTAATTTATACCATATACCAGGTATATGAACTTAGCAAAGTGCAAAAAGCATAAGTATAGAAACTAAAAATTGAAAGGAAATTAGGGAGATAGAAGTGATATTATTTCTACATCAAAAGTTAAGGTAGTTAATGTAGACATCTTACTCCAGATGACACTGACTGCGGTTCTATGATCAATTATTTTCTTTAATTTGTGTACTGTTGGGCTATTTTAAATTAACGCTAATAGATTTTAGTTATGTTAATTAGTGAAGGATTGTGCTTATATTACTATTTTTTTGGTTCATCCTTTTTCTGTCAACTCAATTTGCTAGATATATGGATAATTATCTGCAGATCATTTCAAGTTGGCCATGAGAAATTCTATGTTCCTTGGCTTTATGTTATAAACAGGAAAAGTTCTGAGGTTCCACTGATTGATTTCCATTTGGTAAGTGATTGATAGTATAATGTATTATTCTTTTTCTGATATCTTATTGACTTATTTGGTATTCCTTACTCCAGCTTATATCTTGGACAATACAGTTGATGAAAATCAACTTTTGGTAGGGTAACTAAGTTTGCTTAACTTTTGTGCAGAGATACTCTGGAAGTGATTTACATGGTGTCACAGCTAAAGTAATCGACATGCCTCATCATTGTATGGAACATGACTACCTTATAGTCTTTTATTGCGAGTACATGTATTTCGATTAATCTCTTTTGATTGCTGACCTACATGTGCATTTGGTACAATTTGCTGATGACTTGTGTTTAAGTACAGTTATTCATAATATGCCGCCTTGTATGTTTACTCATCTTGCCGTGTAGACTAAATTCATAAAGATTAGACTTAGAATATGAAGATTCGGTTCAATTCACAAAGACTTCCTACATGTCCTTGCTAGGTCTTGATTTGAGTTTATTTAGGATAATATACATATATGTTTGAGTAACAAGAACTGTCCCATTATAATTATCATGATCATCAACATCGTTAAGCCATGTTTGTTGCAGCTATTTAGGTTGGCTATATGGATGTTATTCTTTTAACTAGGCTCATGCAAGGCTATGTCACTAGTAATATTTCAATCAACTAAATTATTTGTTTTTACATACCTTTGGTCTCACTGTACGAGTAACACTTTTTACTAAATTTAGCATTGTTACTATGAAATCTAGAAGTCACCGTCCAATGTCTCCACAACATCTCAATTTATTTTCTCCTAGTTTTATCGTCTATTTGAGATACACTTATTGCTCTCGCATAATAGTTTTTTTTTAACTTATCATTTCTATTAATTTGGTTGGAAAGCTGATAACTATTTTAGGATAGTTTTTGATTTTGTAGGAAAAGAAAAATTAGTCATGGAAATCCCTTGATACATGATCTAATTTAGGAATACAATATTTTAATTTTATTATTTTCTATTTTTCTAGTTTCTATACATAATGTATATGTACTCATTATTGTGCATAGTGAAAAAAGTAAAAGAGAATTTATTTCCTTTTTTTCGGCCTTCATTGCCAAGTTTTCGTGTGCTCTTTCTCGGCATTCATTGCCAAGTTTTTGTTTACTCTATAGGCCTTCATTATTGACTTTTTGTTGGTTTTCATTGCTGACATTTTTTTTTCTTGTTGTGCGGACCTTCATAAATAATATTTTTTTCATAGTCTTTTGATGTCGAAGATTGTAAAAACAAACGACTTCCTTAATCTGACTAAGGAGTGACAAGAACCCATCTTCTTGCTAGTGAATTGCAAAATAGCCAATACTCTTACAAAATAAATGGTCAAATTACTTGAAATTAGAGCCGTAAAGTTGGGTTAGGCCCGTTTAGTTGGCCCACCCCGTCAAATAATTTAAGCGGATTGGGTTAAAATTTTATCAACCCATTTAAATGTGAGTTGACCCGCCTGGACCCGCGACCTGCAGCGGGCTTGGGTTGGCCTATGGGTTGAGGAAAACAAATTTCTTTAAAACTTAAAACTAAAGTGGAAAATTTAATGGGCTCACGGGCTTCATCGACATCTAATATCAAGAATACGGTATAATTCAGCTGAAAAAATAATTTTTATTTCAGAGCATATCCACTACAACAAACATATTGTAATAATAAATAAGTTGAAAATTTGATAGCATGCTCATGCAAAGTCTGTCATAAACATTGAGCGCACTATGGTACAAATGATGCATCTAAACATGCCTATAGAATGCAACCAATTTGATTAATATACAAGGAAATTGATGGAAGTATCCTTTCTTTTTAAAGTATGATCCAGTCTGCCTAATCCGTAACCCAACTTAAAATTTTTAATTTTTTATATATATATTTTTTATTTTTTGGTGGGCTCGTTGGTTGACTTGTTTAACCCGTAATTGGGTTGGTTTAGGTTGGGGATTTCCCAACCCGTCAAGATGACTCGTCAGCCTACCTCGCCCCACCAAATGGCTAGTCTGTCATGGGTTGGCCCGCCCCGTCATGGGTCGGCCCATCTGACAGCTCTACTTGAAATGGTCCGGTCCATACCTACCTAAATGGCAAGGGGAAAATTCGACATCTTCTCGGCAGAACACCAAAACAGGGTGATTTGGATTTTGATGCGTAGGATGAAGAGAACTCCATGATTATGTTATAGTTATGGAGTTCAATGACACCAAAAATTAGTCATATGTGTATCTTTCTCACCTCTTGAAAAGATATTTGGGACACCCTTCACCAAACATACTCGAAGGCCAAAGATGTTGTCCTATGTTTGAAGTCAAAGTGAAGATCGTCGTGGTGAATCAGGGCAACAAAATGGAAAATATGTTGTAAAATATGTGACAAAAACTCAACTATTATCGGGTCCTCAACACGAAGTGCCCTAAGGCTCTGTTTACTCGGAGGCGTGAATTGAGGAATGAAAGAATTTAAAGAATGAAAAAAATCCCTGTGTGAAGAGACAAGAAAAAGAAAGGAAGGGAAGAGAAAAGAATTCCTCAGGAAGGAAGAGGGAATAAAGAGAAACACAAGGAGTGTTGATGAAAAAAAATCAACGAAGTCGACGGCGGTCGCATGAGGCCGTCGTGCACGGCCGCCCTTGGCTCGTGACTGTGCAAGGTAGCCGTACAGGGCCGCACATGGCAAGTGTGAGGTGGTCATGCAAGGCCGCTTGCGGCTCGCAACCGCACGAGGCGGTCGTGCAGGGCTTCTTGCGCGGGTCGGGTAGGGTGGGCGATCGTGTAGTGTCGGCCTTGGGCCGACTACACTAGGTCGTCCGCGAGTCATGTGGTTGAAGGCAGAGACGAGAGACGTGATGGGAAGGAAAGTCGTCTCGTCTGACTTTGGGTGGATAAAAACATGTTCACAGATTAGTGAATTCTTAAATCCTCTATTATTTTATAATTAGTAAACGACGGAAAGATAAATAAACCATCCTTTTTTATGAAATAAATAGCGGAAATTTTTTCGCACGTAAAACTCCTCAATTTTTGAATCCATCCTCCCAAGTAAACAGAGCATTAGGATGTTGTGATCATAAAGAAATTTATTGAGAACGTTCGAGTGTATTATTTTTTTTTTGGTTGGCCTAAATGTAGAATTTAATCGGGTTCGGATTCAAATTCTTTGCAAGGAAGATGTCTCGTCACTAGATGAGGTTATCACCTTGATTTGAGTTGAGGAGAGTCAAAAAGGCATTATGCTGGAACTAGTGACAATTGAAGGATTTGCCATGGTTGCAAAAGAGAATATGAACCGAAATAAAACCAAGGAAACATTAGTGACCCTCGAGATAATCTTTGGTGCACCTACTCTAGACATACCACGGCTCACTGTTGGAAAATTCATGGAAAACCCCTATTGCAAGTTTAAAACGGAGTTAGCAGGGTGATAAAAAAATTCAACAACTTCATCAAGTCTCCTCCATTAAATCCACTCCACAAAACTCAATCCGTGGCCTCCTAGAGAGACTACTCCTGACTACTTTAATCACATTGAAATTGAGAAGCTTTGAAGTTTATTGGGGTCAGTGGCTTGTGCTCATTAGCGAATTTTGGTAAGTTCCTCTCTCATCATTTACATGCCTCGGACTAATTTATACAAGATTCTTGGATCATTCATTTAGGAGCCACAAATCACATGACACCTTCTTAGTCCATTTTACGACATTTCGTCTTGTCCTACCAATAGGAATTTTTTTATTGCTGATGGTTCTGTTACCATGGTGGATCATGTTGGTCGCATTCAGTTTTGTTCGCCCTTGTTACTAGCTCATGATATGAACTATAATGTCTTGTTTTATCCCTCTCACTGGTTAAGGAAGAGGATTGACTTGCTAAGGAAAAGGGTGGCCTCTACTATCTCAATGCATTAGCCACATACCTACTGTCAAACATGTTTTCTGAGAGTATTGTTTTTCTATTTCAAATAACGATATCATTTGGTGTCAACATTCATCCTTCCTTTACTATTTTAAAGACAATGTTCTCTTCCTTGTTTAGGAGCGTTAAGGTTGAAATTTTTATTGTGAAGCATGTGAATTTGCTAAACATAAAACTGTTTCCATTCCAATGAGTAATAAAAGTTCTTTCTTTTTATTTGACTCACACTGATTTATTGGCCCCCTCTAGAATTCCGAATGTTATAAGAGCTCAGTAGTTTATGTCTTTAATCAATGATTGCACTAGTCTTGTGGATTTTCCTTCTTAAACATAAATTTGATCCTTCCAAACTTCATTATCATAATACATAATCAATTTTGTGTCAAAGTAAAAAAGATTCTATCTGATAATGCCAATGATTATTTTAACATTTTTTTTTCACCATATTTTCTAGTTTCTACAAGAAGGGATAGTTAATGAGTTATCTTGCATAGATACTCCTCAACAAAATGGGGTTGTGAAGAGTAAAAATGGTTACTTGCTTGCCATAACTCGTGCTTTGCTCTTCCAAAATTGAGTTCCAAAATCATACCGGGGAAGCTGTCCTTACATCAATCCACATTATAAATCGACTACCCTCTAAATTTTTGCATAATCAAACTCCTATTTAACTCTTTTTTAATTTTATCATAATAGTCGAACCACAAATAATCTCACTCCTCGAGTCTTTGGTTGTCTTACTTTTGTTCATGTGTCTAGCCACAATAAAGTAAATTAGATCCACGAGCAATCAAGTGTGTGTTTGTCATTTATTCTCCAACAAAGGCTACAAGCTCTATCACCCACCTACATGAAAAATTTATCTCTGTTAATGTGATTTTTGAGGAACATCAATCTTTTTTTCTCAGCCTTGAGGGGGAGTCTAGTTCTATTTAAGAAAATAAGACGAAAGATATACTCTTAACCTACCCATCTTACAACCTTGCTCATCTTGGTCCACATCATTATCATAGGAGCCATCCTTGCAGTCTAAATTGTACCCACAAGAAGTTGATCGTGTGCAAGTCCAAAACTTAACTTTTACTCCTATTTCATCTATTATGATTTACCTATTGCCTTAAAAAAGCGACAAGAAATTGCACTAAACATCCAAGATATCCATTAGCCAAATTAGTGTCGTCTTTTCATATTTCTTTATGTCATAAAAGTTTCTTATCCAATTTAAACGTTATGCCAATTCCTAATACCTTATCTGAGATTTTATTGGATAAGAAGTGGAGAGAACCTATGTGAGTAGAGATGAAGACACTTAAGAAGAACATAATGTGAGAAATCATGGAGTTGCCACAATAAAAGAGTAGTGAAACGTAAATGGGTGTTTGCTGTGAGATACCAATTAAACGGGCCTTTAGCGAGAGATACAAGGTGAGGTTGATTGCTAAGGGCTAAGATGAATACAGTGAAGGTGAGGGTTCTATTGTCCTTGGCTGCAAATTTCAATTGGGATTTACAATAGTTTGATGTGAAGAATGCCTTCCTTTATGGTGACTTAGAGAAAGAGACCAAAGGGAGCAAGGTTTGCAAATTGAAAAAGGTAATAGACAAACTTAAGAGCTTGGTTCGATAGGTTAACAAAAGTGATGCTCAATACCAGGTACAAATAGAGTCAAGGTGATCATACATTATTCATCAAATAGAGTTACCGCACTTCTGGTGCACATTGATACATAATTATTACAAGGAACGATGAGAAATAAAAGAAGGCTTTGAAAAACTGTTTGGCAAAGGAATTTGACATCAATCACTTGGGGAGCTTGAAATACTTCCTTAGGAGTAGCTTGGTCTCGGCAAGGTATCTTTATTTCCCAATAGAAGTATGTGGTTGATCTATTGAAAGAAATTGCTAAATTAGCATGTAAACCCGCTTCAACTCCTATTGATCCCAATCACAAACTTGAGAGGCGAATGATGATAAGGCAGTAAACGGGAAGGATTCCAAAATTAGTTAGAGTTGAGGGCTATGACTCAAGGTGTGTGTGAGTTATTGTGGTTGAAGATCATCCTTGAAAATCTCAAGATTACGTGGGAGGAGCCTATGAGCGTTATATTGCGACAACAAGTCAATCATCAATATTCCTCATAACAATATGATAGGAAACACATTGAGATTGATAGACATTTTATAAAGGAGAAGTTAGACAATAAATTAAATTGATGTGCTTACAAATGAGCAACTTGCAAATGTGTTTACAAAGGACTTAATGGAACTTCTCAAAAATTATATCCAAGTTGGGAATGGATGATATCTACTCACTAGCTTGAGGGGGAGTGTTAGAAAGCCGACAATTATTTTAGGATAGTTTTTGATTTTGTAGAAAAGGAAAATTAGTCGTGGAAATCCATTTGGGGGTCCACTTTAGGAATAAAATATTTTAATTTTATCCTTTTCTATTTTTTTAGTTTCTATACATAATCAATACAATGTATATATACTCATTATTATGTATAATGAAAAAAGTAAGAAAATTTCATTCCATGTTTATTGCCAAACTCTAGTATCCATCTTACCATTTTGATTTTTGCTATATCAATTATGTGTTTTTTTCCTAATAATCTAACATTAATTCATAAGGTATGGCAAGTTCTACTATTATTCTCTAAATTCTTTTTATTTTACCAAAGTAGAGCATGATGACCACATAAATCTTTATAAGTTCCTTACCACCCCTTATCTTGTTAATGATATTTTCATTAATATCTTAGTTGAATGATAAATCCAAGATGTCCAAAACTCATTACTTCCATTCATATTAGATCTTTGCCTGAGCTTATTATTTAATCTATATCCTATGAGCGTTCTATTTTGATGGAGGTGTAGGTGCAAGAATTCATAAATATCATCATTGATTATTATTTGTAACAGCAACCACAAAAAATCTCATATGTATGTTTTACATGTAGTTCATTCATTCTATTATCTTTATGGTTTATATTTCTATACAAGGCTACATCACTAGTAATATAATTATTTGTTCTTACATTAAATCATCTTTGGTCTCACTCTAGTTATTACACTTTCCACTTAATTCAACTTTCTAACTATGAAATCTATTAGTTTCCTTCCAACGACTTCCAAGCATCTCAATCTATTTTCCTCTAGCTTTATTATCTATTTGTGATGCACGTAATTGCTCTCACATAGTAGTTTTATTATCTATTTTCCTCTAGTTTCCTTCCAACAGCTTCCAAGAATTCTTATTATTTAATCAATATCCCATAAACTTTTTAATTTTAATGGAGGTGTAGGTGCATGAATTTATAAACATCATCATTCATTGTTATTTGTGATAACAAATAGAAACCATCTCATATGTACATTTTACATGTAGATCATACATTGTCTCGGTGGTTTATATTTATTCTAACAGTTGTCAAATGAGATGGCTGAATTTAGTATAACTTACTGTTTAGTGCGAAGCAATGGGTTTACTTTTCATGTTCAAGATAATCTGTACAAAGATTTTACCTCTTCTACTATTGCCACCTCATTTCAGACATGAAACTAAGCCAACAAAACCAAACGGAAAATCAAATTTTGAATTACTCAAGGCTGTTACCTTATTTCAGAGCTATCATTTGATTTTTTTATTCATTCAACATTTTTTCTTGTAAGATTGCCCTCAGAGAAACCTAAACCTTTATCTTCTTGCCTAAACAGATGTTGAGACCCATCCAGACATACGCAAGAACTTTTGGGATCTTCAACATTGGCCGAAGTATGTGCTTGCGAGATATACATGGTATAATAAACTTATTAACACTGATTGTAATTATTTTTTAGTTTCTCCATGATGCTCGATAGTCCAGATGCCAACAAAATCCAAACATAGTTCACCTCTAGTGTTTGCTATGTTATCTTTTCCATCTTTTGTTTATATCTAGATAGGAACTAGAATTTTATGAGACTGACATTTTACAAATGCAGAAACTAGTCTTCTGTTGTCTACTGTCTCAGAGGTATATGTTCTGGGTGTATCTACTAAAAATTAATTATATATAATTGGACTATCTTAGTGAATGTTTGCGATTCCTTTCTTTATTGGAGCCATGTCTCAAGGAAGAAGATTATAAATGTTGCTTTCTTAAATCCCAAAGCTAGTCATGTAATGGTTGACATATTGGTATTTCTGTTTTAGACTATGACTTGAAATCTCGTATTGTATCGGGTGGCATGGTCGAAATATATCATTTCAACAAATTATCAAAATTCCATACTACTCGATAGATCGGTACAAGTAATCTATCATGTGTCATTGTGACAATGAGTATTGTGTTATACTGGCATTCGACGCCCCTTGACATCCTACAAAATGTGTCAAGATGAATTGAAATAGTATTTGTTATTTTTTTAATTTGTCCCTACAATACAATGTCAAGATTGTACCATTCCAAAGAGGACAAAGTATAGTTTTGTTCTTTTCTTTATCATCTTTTACCTCTAATTCTCCACCGACACTATACATTGAAAAATCAAAGTAGTACTAAAAATGCGAATTTCGGCATGACTTGAGATTTTGAACCTTGGTTTAAACTAAGTTACTGATTTGTTGTGATCATGGCACAATTCCTTTTATAGAAAATTCATCTTATTACACATCATCAGCGTGTGACATGTCCAGGCATTTTGTTCTTTCCTTTTGCAGTTGAGACAGTAACAATGCATATTTTCTCTACATTTTTCTTAAGTAAAACTATCTCTTCATCCTACTACTTGTCCTTGTATCTTATGTTTCCCAAACTTAATTAATTTGTTTTGTGACAACTTTTCAGTAATCCATGTTCGTATGTGCACATTTTATGGTTGGTTATATCTATTTCTCCTTTTCTCTTCTTGCTGGGTCTGCAAGTGAAATATACAATAGCAATCTTCATTGTTATATAGAGTTTTCTGCTAACCTTTGGTGCATCAGATGGTTTCTTTTTTCTCCCTTAGAAAAGGATGGGATCCAAATCCTGCTGAAAGAAACACCTTTGATCTGTGAAGGCACCCAAGGATTTCACATAATGTTCCTAGTTTGCTATCTACTATCTATATATTTAGGCCTGAGTCCTACTTGAGTCCTACTGTAATCCGTGGATATGCTGTCATTTAAGTTTCCAATAGTTTTGTGTTTGAATTTTGATCCTTAGAATTTTTGAGATTGTATTGAAAGTCGACACACTTAGGCATGCATTGAAGCATATTTGGAGCTAAGTTTAAATGAATCTTACTTCTTTAATTCTCTTTCATTAATTTGTTTACTTTTAACTTTATCAGATGGTACATATTCATCTAATCTTCTTTCACTTAGTTTATAATCCTAATAAGATGAATTACTTCAATACATGTCAAGATGAATTCATATGCATTTTACTCCTTTAATCATCTTCGACTTAGAGAATATATGAAATTTATGTTTAGCGATATTAGATGAAGTAAGATAATTGTTAAGATAGGAGTTGACGAGTTACCTATAACCAAGAGCTTTATGTATTTAGGATCATTTTTGTAAAAGGATAAAGGAATTGAGAGATGTTTTATTTAGAATACAAGTAGAATAATTGAAATGAAGGAGAGCGTCTGGTGTTCTTTGTGATTGTAAGGTATTCTAAAATTTAAAAAGAAGTTTTATAAAATGATGGTCAGACTTGCTATATTATATGAACCTCAATGTTAGGCTATGACTTGATCACATAAGTAAAAAATGAGAGAGATGAAGATGTTAAGAAGGATGTGCAGACATACGAGGATGGATAAAATAAGAAAATAGAACATTAGAGAAAAAGTTAGGGTTACACCTATTGAATGAAAACTCTGAGAGATGCATTTAAGATAATCTAGATACTTAGACAATTCATAAATGGTCCAATTATGCAATTTGAAACTATGAGAAATACACACATAAATAGTGGAAGAGGGAGACCAAAGAAACTTGGTTAGCAAGGATTCAACAACAATCAAGCTTTATCCTATTAGGTGGGGTCGATTATGGATCCTTTTACGTCATTGATTTATTCCCTACTATATCATTATTTATATTTAAATAAATTTTATCTTGTTTTATTATTGTTAACTAAGTCCTCTTTTTACATGTTTGTATTATCTTAAACGCGTTCCCGGAGTTTTCCCTCAATAGGTGGAACTCAGACTTTCTCTCTAATATTTTCATTTCTTATCTTGTCCATTCTTATATGTTCGCATATCCACCTTAACATTCTCATCTCCACAAATCTTATTTTCTACTCACGTGCTTGAGTCATAATCCAAAATTTAGCTCCATATAATATAGCAAGTCTAGCTGCTATTTTATAAAACTTTCTTTTTGTCTTAGAGGTACTTTACGATTAAATCACCTAACACTCTCCTTCATTTCAATCATCCTATTTGTATTTAAAGACATCTCTCTCAATCCCTCCGTCCTCTAGTCATAAACAACTTGTCATTTCTTATCTTAACTATTGTCTCATTATGTCTAATATTACTAAACTTAAATTCTATTTATTCTATCTTTACTCTACTAAGCCTAAAATCTTTTATTTCTAGCGTTTTCCATTATAATTTGAGTTTATCATTTACTCCTTCATGTGTCTCATCTACCAAAATAATATTATCTGCAAATAACAAACACCTTGATATTGTATCTTGGATGTGTCCAAGTTTGTCCATGATTAGTGTAAAAAGATAGTGACTTAAACCTTATTCTTATGGGAAACGATTCGATTAATCAACTTGAAGTTCTCATTCTTGTTATTACATTTTCATATATATCCTTAATTAGTTTAATATACGTTATGCTGACATCTCTCTTTTCTAGATATCTCCATATAATTTCCCTTGAGATTCTATCATAAACTTTTTCTAGATCGACGAATATCATGTGTAAGTTTTTCTTCTGTTCTCGATACTTTTCAATTAGTTGCTTGAGAAGATGTATAATTTTTATTGTCGATCTTCATAAATTCAAATTAATTTTCGGTCACCGTGGTCTTCTTTTCTATTACTCTTTTTCAAAGTTTGATGGTATGCCGTATGCCTCATTAGTTTAATACCCCTATAATTTTGCATAATTTTATGTCTTCTTTGTTCTTATATAAGAGAACTAGCGTACTTATCCTATATATATAATTTTTTCATTTTCAATATCAAGTTGAATAACTTTGTAAGCTATTCAATATCTTACTTTCCTATGCACTTCCATACCCTTATCGGAATATCATCAGGTCCAACTACTTTTCCATTTTGCATTCCATTTGAAGCTTATTCTATTTCTGAAGTTTGAATTTGACGATAAAAATTTAAATTTCTATACTCATTTCACCTACTTAAATTATCTAAGTTAAATTGTTCACCTAAACCTTTATTAAAAAATTAATAAAAATACCTCTTCTATTGCTTTTTTATTTCCTCATCATTCAATAGTACCTTATTGCATTCATCTTTAATACATTTTATTTGAATAAGATCTCTTGTCTTCCTCTTTCTCGTTTTAGCTATTCTGTAAATATCCCTTCTCCATATTTTGTATCCAATTTTTGATATAAGCATTCATAGGTTTCATTTTTTGCTTCATTATTTGCTTTCTTGGCTACTGTATAATTTTTTAAAGTTTTCATCGTTCTTATATGTGTATAATATAGGTCGTTTGTTTTTTTCTTCACTTTCTCCTATATTTTTTTATTCCACCACCAAGATTCTTTACTTGGTGGTGAATGACCCGTTGACTTACCGAGTACATTTTTGGTAATTATTTTTAACTTTAATGTCATTTTATCCCATGTCGTATTCGAGTCGTCGTGTATTTTGCCTAATACTTGTTTTCCTACCCTTTCCTGTAATATGTTTTGTTTCCCATTTTAACTTCCATCATTTAATTTTAGAAGTATGCACATTTGCCTTCTATTGATGATATATTTGAGACGCAAATCCAATACTATTAATCTATGTTGGTAGTTAAATTTTCTTCAGGATGACCTTACAATCTTTACAAAACTTTCTATCTTTCTTCCTAACTATAAGAAAGTCAATTTGTAGCTTATTATTCCCATTTTTGAACGTGACTAAGTATTCTTTTTTTTTGAAAAACGTATTTGCTAGTATAAGGTCGTATGTTATCGTAAAATCTAGTATAGTTTTTCCTTCTTCATTTCTTGTTTCAAATCCATAAACCCCATGCACCCTATGATACTTCTTATTTTTCATTTAGATCTCCTACTATTAAAATCATTTTGGTTGGTGGAATTATTTTGTAATACCTCATCTAGGTCGTCTCAAAATCTAAATTTGATTTTTTTATTTAATTCTACTTACGGTGCATATATGTTAATTACATTAATAATTTTTGTCATCACCACTATCTTGATAGTTATAATCATAGTCCCTTTTTTAACTACTACTATTTCAACTTTTAGCGAATCTATAGCAATACTTACTTCATTTCTTATTTTACTCCTTCGTGTATATCGTAACTTAAAATTCAATCTATGAAAATTCAGCTCTTATGAATAAAACTCTATGTTCTAGACTTTGAAAATTCAATCTATAACATAAATATAAAACGGTTCAAATCTAATGATTTAAACTAAATATATCTCTGACATTATAGCTTGGGTCACATAAATGAGAATCATATATCACAACTTCATAAGGATGAACTTTTGGACTCATTTGATTTTGAATCAAGTATGTGAATCTTGTCTACCAGGCAAGATGACAAAGACTTCTTTTAGTGGACACAGCTAAATAGCTAATGATTTGTTAGTGTTGGATCGTTAGAGACGAGAGAGAGGGGGGGGGGGAGTGAATCTCGTTCGAAAATTTTTTCTTTTTCAAAATAATTCAAAGTAGCAGCGGAAATTAAAATTAAATACTCACTTCTTTTTACTTGGTTCGGAGC
>JBBUKS010000042.1:9832211-9842540 GCA_038050645.1 Hedychium gardnerianum
ATATATATGGAAATGAATTACTTTATGGATCCATTGAAGCTTCTTCACCATCCCTGTGAATGTTCTTTCTTCTGCAGCATTTGTTGCTTTCTCTTCTTTTGTGTATGAAATTATTGCATCCACGAAATGAATAGTCAAAATCGAATCGTGGAAGTTTCAAAGTCAACAGAGTTGACTGATGATGATCTATGCTGAGAGGAAATTGACTGATAGAAATATATACACGAGAATTCGTGTAAGGGAAGAAATAGAAGAATAATTATTGTTCCCATAAATCTCGAATAAAGAATTTCATCTTTATTAAAATTCCCACCCTGCAATTAATAAGTTGATTAAGTAGTTAATTAATCGGAATTCACTCTAATGGGAAGCATGATCAAGTTAATTAATTAATTAAAGGGTTTCCTCGTTGGAAGTGGCTTACATTGCATGCAATTCACGTCTCCACCTCATTAGTTTATATATATATTATAATTAAAATAGTATACAATATTTAATATAGATTCCTTTAATTTTTGTTTCCATATAATATCCACGTATTTATGATTTTTTTTAATATCGTTGTGTTTCTGTCAATTTAATATTTATTTTAATTGTTGAAATCACGAAAAGCATGACGTCATAAGTTCACATTCCTGCAAGCAATGAATACGCCATTAATGACGACGGCGCCACTCATTTATTGTGCGGATTTTACAGATAGCGCACATACTTTTCGATTTTTTACTTATCATCCCTTTGTTTTTTACTCCTTAATGAAAAATTTAACATATCACTATAATTTACTCCTTTTTGGTATATTTGCAAAATGGACCTTATGTTTTCCCTTATTCTTTGTTTATATTTATGTGTTTTTAAAATATATATGTTGTGAGTAAAAATGAGGGGGCAGAATGTTGGAAAACGTACATACGGTAAAATAATTATGCGGGTAAGTGCATGAGCTAACTTTGACCGGTAAGAGACTTTAAAGATTTTTATTAAGATGTTGGATTCGAAACTTGACTATCTCATAAATTAAGCATTTAGTGTCCTATTTATTTCGAAGAGAAAAGAAGATGAATTATATATATTTATTTAGCACACGAGAGTATTTATTTTTCTTTTTAAAAAAAATGATTATTCTATAAAAAACTAATCATATTTTCAATTTTAGGGATAATTAATTGAGTGTTGCCAGATCCTTCCAAAATCTCATAATTACAGAGGGCGCCCTTCTACCGGCTCCTCTCATTAAATAAACTCACCGTCTCTTCTTCTTCTTCCTCCTGCTGCTTCTTATCCTTCAACACGCTGCTGGTCTCTTTCTTTCTGTTCGCCTCCAATTCTCCGGCCGGCCATCTCAGCCATATGGACGTCGTGGTTGGCTCGATCGCGGGCAAGAGGGATCTCATCACCCTCGATCTCCTCGGCGCCAAGACCGCGCCCAAAGATCTCGATGCTGCTGATCTAAAGGTTGCGGCTTTCGGGGATATTCATAAGCTGGTATGCTGGTTCATGGGTAAATTTCGAATTTTGAATCTGATTCGCCTCTGATTTTTGGGCGGATCTTGTTGCAGGACCTCAATCTGGCCCCCGCCGGTGGCCTGAATGACGCGGCGGGGCTGATCCCCGGGTGCCAGAGCGTGTGCACCATCGAGAAGGTGAAGTGGGCGCTCGAGCAGGCGGCGGAGCGGGAGACGCGCGGGGGCAGGGAATCGGAGCAAGGGCGGCGGAGGGACGCCGCGTCGGACGTCGACGGGGGATCTCCCTCGTCGTCCTCGTCGTCGTCGGTCACGGTGGCGTCGGTCAAGCGCCGCGCTGACTGCGCGCGCGAGGGAGCGGATGAAGGACGGGCGGACGGAGGCGACTCCGCCGGGGGCGGCGGCGGGAGTCTCGTGGCGGTCGGTTGCACCAGCTGCCTCTCTTACGTGCTGATCTCGAAGGGGGACCCGCGCTGCCCCCGATGCGACGGCCGGATCGCTCCCAACTCTCTGCCGGCGGCAGTGTCGGCGGCGCTTGCTCCGCCGCAGCCGAAAAAACCACGAATCGACCTTAACTTTTCCCTTTAGGTCCCTGAATTTTTACCATATTATGTAATATACTGTTCTCTACTTTATAAAAACACAAAGTTTCCATCTTTTTAATTTCTTTTCCTTTTAGTTAAAAAAATAATAAAAAATAAAAGAGCACCTTTATTTTTATATCATCAAAAGTATATCTCATTAAAAAAAAAAGTAAAAGTATGACCATAATTGTTTACTGGCGAATTTAATATACTATTTTATGTATAACTATAGTAATTCCTATTATAGTAAAATCTTGAAAAAAATTCATAAAAAAACAGTAGATATTTTTCATAGTGATAAAAAAAGCATAAGATACTAAATGAGATTTTGATAATTTGATTGCCAATCATTTAATCGATTGAAATCTTATTAAATTATTATTTTTAGCTGATCAATGCCATTACTTTTCGAAGAATACTAGGATTTCTCATTTTAGCTATGCAGATACAATTCATTAATTATAATTATATACCTATTTAGATCTGTAAAATACTAAATTTGCAAGATTAATACAATCTCATTTAAGCCATAAAAAACAATTAATTATATTGGTATTATTTTGAGAACCGAATTTAAGAATTGCGTGGCGTTTGCTCATTGGTCGATAAGTCATTTTCTCAATTTATTGCGGGCATTAAAATCGATTAATGCTCGGCAATTTAATGCGCTGACACTGATCCGTCACTGATAAAAGTCTGGCCTTGGGTAATGGCCGTGCAATTAATTTCACTATTTATTTCCTTTATTTTTCTTTAATGAAAACAAGCCATTTTTCTCTATTTTTTCTCTCAATTATAAATAGTCGTTAATTTATTATTGCGTTAAATTGAAATAGCAAAATTAAATAAAAACGTTTTCTTGTGCGAGACGTCGACGTCGGCATTGATGGCGAGTGGGGGCGCCGGCCGGCGGACTCCCATTGCATTGAATGCGAGCATTATAATTATTTTAAAAATATTATATTTTTGTCGACGAGGCCTTAATCTCCTTGTTAAAGTGAAGGTCGACGTAAAAGTTTTAGGTTTGATTTCTGTAATTTATATTATTATATTTGTATTTTTTTAAAAAAAATATTATATTTATATTTTTATATTTATTTTTAAAGTATTATTCTAACTGAGTGGCAGTTGCAGTCTTGCAGAGGTGAACAGGAGTGGTATGAACTAACGGCGAGGCGAGCAGATCGATAGGGTGGAGTACGAAGATGAACGGTGAGGGCAGCATGGTCCCAATGCCTGCGGGCTTTGCTCCCTTTTGTCGTCTTCTCTATTGCGCCTGTTCACCTCGTCCGCCATTAATGGATGTCTGCGAGCTTTGCTCCCCGCGTATGTACCGCATAAGAAGATATACGTGAAGGTAAAGCGTGTGTGATTTACAAAAGATTGGGAGGTTAAATGTAATTTGTCGAATTGTATTCATCCACCGAGTCGTCCGCCGCCGTAGAAAGGGTCGCTGCCTCTAGGGTAGAGCTGGACGCCCAGCCTTGTTTCGCCGCCGCCGGCGGGAGGAAGGCGATCGGTCCCTCGTCGTTGTCTGTTGGCCTGCGGATTCGAGGCGGAGGATGGCTGACTACAGCGACGCCTTGGATCGCAACAATCCCTCCGTCCAGGCGCGCGCCAAAGCCCAGAATCGAATCTTGTAATCCCCGAATGATTTCTATATCTCGATTCTTCGCTGTTTTGCTTTGGTCGAATTTCTCAAAAAAAAAAAAAAATCTTTAATTTCCATCTCGAACATTTTCTGTGTTTTCCTTTCTTTTCGTTATTAGATCTCTTCTTATAAACGTTGTTTCCTTTGGTCTCTCTTTCATACTCCTTCTAATTGAGGCTGCTAAATATGCTCGTTTCTTATTCTACTGCTTTCCTGTCTGTAGTTTCATTTGTTTCCGCTATGTTTGTTGTTGTTGACTTATGCTGTGAGAAACAGATATGACTATCTCATATGATCTTCATTGCTATTTGTTACTCGCTATACTTGGGATGTTTTTTTGGTTTGACATTTTCGATGTTCTTTATGCGTTTTCCTCTATGCAAGTTGGGCAAAGTCATCCAACTGGGCTCACTGCTAATCTGTTGAAGCTTTTGGAGCCATGGCCTCCCTTGGAGTTCAAACCTCCATCAGAAAAAAAGGAAATGCCCTCCCTACACTGGTAGTATCTTTTAATACTTCATGGTATAGGTTTGATCAATAGAGTCCACAAATATTAAAATTATCCATTTTCTGAAGGGATGGCACAATTTGTTTCTCGGTTTGCTGAACCAACTGATCCAGAAGGCATATGCATTATTTTCTAGCTATGAAATAGTTTGAAGTTGTTTAGCTGGGATATTAGCACACAAGCACTTAAGTGATTTATTGTTATATGTTCATACCGTGATGGGGAAGGGGGGAGGGAAGGGTAAATAAGGGGAAGGGGAGCTTTTAACCTCGTTTGGGAAGGAGTGAGTTAAGGAGTGAAGGGGACGGAAAGGTAAGCTTTAATCTTGCGATCCAGAAAAGAGGCAGAATTCCTTACACTCCAATTTGGGGTGTAAGGAAGGGGAACCAAAATATATTTTGTTTTAATTTTATCTCTATTTCAAAATATTAATTCCCAAATGCGCTCATCTATTTTAGCTATTTCGTCTGTTTGCATCATCGCTCCTCACGCAGTGCGCTCAGTCTGACGAAACTTCTCACACCGCCCGACGTCCAATCGCTCGCACTCCACGGCGTCGGTGCCAGCCCTCGCCGCGTATCTCTCCGAGGATAGGACTGGAGGACAGAGACAGGTAACCCTAATCTTTTCTTTTTCTATTTTCTGCTGTGCTGCATGATTCCTTTGATTCCTGCCACTGTTGCAGCAAAGTTTCGCTTTCATCTTTCAAAATTTGCTCTTACATGAACATCTCTTACCGTTGCTACTTCGCTTCAGCAAACACGAGTTTCAGATTTGATTTTGGAGTTTATGACTATAAATGGAAGATAAGTACACATGATTTATGCTCTAATAACTTTTATCAATATATTGTTTTGTGATTTATGATAGGATAAATCGATGGGGCCTTTTAGTTGTTTCTATAGATAATGGTCTGAGTTGCATGGGTCTTATGCATTACGAAACATCAATCTGCTATTTTGACAATTATTAGAATGCATATTAGTTATTAGTGGGTTCTCCCTTTAATAAATAATGTGTTTTGACACATATGATTGCCATATGTCCTCATTCTGGTCACTAGTTTTCTAATATTTTAGAATAGAAAGAATTGGGAAATTGTAGAATTGTTGCTATTATACACTAAAATAAAATGAAATATGAACCGTACACTGCTCCATGACCTTATATTATTTGAGGAAGTTGAGGTTATTTTTTTTTACTTTCGACTTAACAGTGTGAATTATCTTGTGTGATCTTAATTTATTTATTTTTCATTTATTTGATTATAGATGGGTGATCAAAACGGTAAACGTAATGATTTCATTAAGTTGCATCGTATGCATCAACTTGTATTGACACAAGTTGTTTGTTTGGTTATAGCTTGGTATGCGCAAAATAGACAAACAAAATAATCAAATTCCTTGTATTGTACGATTAGTAGGGGAACGTGTACGAAATGAATTAATGACAAAAGTGCAAACTAATGATCAATGTTGTAGTATAATTAGAATGAGTCTTGCATTTGTGGAATTGTGTAATCTTTTAGTCAAAGAAGGTGGTTTACGACCTACAACAAGGATGATTGTGGAAGAACAAGTAGCGAAATCACTCTATTTGCTAGGTCACAATGTTACAAATCGTTAACTTGGCTTCTTTTTCTATAATATTTTAAGAGCTATAATGGAGTTAGAGGATAAATTTCTCAAACAATCGGATGAGTCACAAGTTCCTTTAGAAATCTTCAATAGTAATCGATTCTACCCATTTTTAAAGGTGAATATTATTCTTATCTTTTGACTAGTATAGATTCATGTCTATATGTTTATAATTATTAATAATTTAGATATGATATATCAGAGCAATAGATGAAACACATATTCGTGTTAAAGTTTTTCCCTTTGAAGTCTCAAAGTTTCGCGGTAGAAAGGATTTTTAAATACAAAATGTTTTAGCAGCATGCACATTTGATATGAAATTTACTTATGTCTTAGCCGGGCGGGAATGGACAGCATCCGACTCAAGAATAATAAAAAATGTATTAATCAGATAAGAGTGTCTTGAATTTCCAAAAGGTAAATTAAATGACATATATTGTGATTAGGCTTTCCTTTTATAATTTAATAACACAATTTATTTTTTAGAAAAATACTATCTTGTTGATGCTGGATTCATGTTGAAAAATAGTCTTATTACACCATATCGAGGAGAATGTTATTATTTAAAAGAATATAGCCGCAATCCACCACGAAATGCTCAAGCGTTATTTAATCTTCGACCTTCTTTGCGCAATGCAATTGAAAGAGCTTTTGGAGTCCTTTAGAAGAGATTTGCTGCTATAGGAAGTTTAACGGAGCCAAATTATGGAGTTGAAATTCAAAAAGAAATTATTCTCTGATGTTGTATTTTACACAATTACTTGATTAATACTGATCCAGATGAGGGATTGCTTGTCGAGGTTGATGCTGAACTTAATAATAAAAGTGAACATCAAGAGGAAAATCATAGTAATAGAGATGACAATGAAGATGCAAAAAGGGGAGAATTGCTTAGGGATTTCATAGCTGCGGCTATGTAGTTAGATTATAATATGTGATATTTATGTTTATTTGTTTATCTTGTGGTTTTGGACAAATTCTCTTATAATTGGATGATTGTGAATGTGGATATTTTAATTTATTATGTTACTTGAATTTTATGTCGTATGACTATTTATGTGATTGTGTGTTTGATTGTTACTATATTTTTGTTTTTAAGGATGTCAAAAAAGAAGGACTTGCAAAGTGAAAATGCAAGTGCAAACAAGACGAATAATTAGTGTATCTAGAAAAAAGTATTGGATGATGCTCTTATTGATGCATATTTGAACCAATATAATATTGACAATAGGATTGGTGGAACCTTTACTACACATGCATTTGAAAATATTATGAATGAATTGAAAACAAAATTTTCCGACAAACTTATCAATAAGGACAGGATTCAAAATCGTATGAAACATATTAAAAGAGGCTGATTTTCATGTTATGATATATTCAAGAATGGTATGAGTAGTTTTGCATGGGATCCCATCACAAAATTCTTCATTGCTGAACCTGAAGTTGGACAACAACTAATTAGGTGCATTTCATTATATGATTTGAAAACTATATTTGATTTTCTCTTGTGATACTATGAATGTTTGATATAATTATATTGTAACTTGTATAAACATTCCTTCCCAAACAAGGAGAATATAAATATTTTATTTCTCCTCCTTCCCCTTCCGTTAATGAACCTTCCCCTCACCTCATCCAAACAAAGCGTAAATGCTCTGACTAAAGTGTGATTGCCAAGTGAAATTCACTTATGAATGAGAAATGGTTGGCAGTCTGGTGCATCACCAAGTGTATAGGATCATGACATGTATATTAGTCATAGATGGCACAGTGAGTTCCATAATATATCAGGTTTACTGACTAGATAGCAATATTGAGAAGCCAGAAGATTTGCCTCGTGAAGTCTGTGAATAACAGGTATCCTCAAATTATATGTAGGTTTCATTAATGCCTTCAATTTAGTTCTGACCAGTGGTTATTGTTCATAGCTACAACCCAATTTAATGGTAAATGGTTAGTTTCTAAAAGAAACACAAAATGGTAAGAGAGATCTAAGTTCCTTCAACTCTGAATGTTACCATGCCATTCTTAATTTTCTTCTTGTCTATTGTCTCTACTTACTACACGCTCTTTGTTCTACAAAGGTAATCAGGTAGTAATCATCGTAATTACTTCGTGAAGGGAGAAAATTCTTCTAATTTTCCTTTGGATTTAAATGCTATTTAACTGAGTATTGATAGTACTTTAGGTTGAAGTCCAACTAGTACACATTTTCATAAATGTAAAAGGAAAATTGGAAATCTTTTCATCCTTCAGGGGTTTTCTGATTTCAGAAGGTTTCTGGTATCCTTTACTTCAATAATTCACTTTTATTATTATTCTTAAAATTCCCTGGTAAACTATTTAATTTTTCTGCCAAATTGGCGGCCTCGAAGGTTAGGTGGTGGGCTTGGTACAACCAGGACAGAGGGTGAGGAAGTTGGGCAGAAGTATTCCACCAGGTACCTCAAGTAGTCCTTAGTGTTCTATGCAGTCTTAGCTTTCTGGATTTATATGTTTGGTTGACTTGATTGACAGATTAAGATGTTTGGTGTTGCCTCATTGTTTTATTGGATTCACTAGTAGCTTTATATAGAGCAATTTGCCATCATATACTTTAAAAGCATTGCTTTGACAGATTTTCAAGTCAGCATTACTGCTAATGGTATGGTGATATTAGCCCTTCTTAGAATATGTAGGTATTTTTTTCTTAGAGATATTATCCAAACCCTCAAGCTCCCACCTTTTTTTTGATGAAGCCTAAGGCTTTTTTACCTTCTAAGATAGACAAGAGATTCCTGGAAAAATTATTGATATGTTGAATTTATTCTCAACAAAAAGGAGGTAATGATGAAGCTATCTTAGGCTAAAAGGAAAGTTTTATGTGGAATGACTTGCCACTTTATAGATTAGAATGTTAGGCAGTTTGGTAACAACACGAGAATTGATGCAGTGGTATTTTAAGATGGATGCAAGAAGTTACCAACTAAAATAAAGTAAAAAATGTTATTTAGGTGAAGGTTGAATGAAGATAAAATGAGATAAACTTGATTAAGATGACATGTGCATTTCAATGATGACTGAGATTTTATAGTTTGCTGAGTTGAATCAATTAAAATGTTGGTGTGAGGAGTAAAAGGGATTTAATGTAACAAAAAGTGTTAAAGAGATTTGGATATTACTGATAATATAGCCTTGATAGAGTTCAAGGCGGAATACGACTTAAAATCTTGAGCCTCTGAAGCAATGTAATCAACAGTTCAGCTACTTGTGTATAATTATCATACAAATTGCATCTGCAATTTTAAGTTTGGAACCAGTTTGTATGGTAATTCAGAGTTGTAATAGGCTTCTTCCCCGTCTTGAAGCTACAGAATTCTTTTTCTAGTTGAAAGTCATGGTGTTCTTTTTTTGTAATGTTTTCTTTAAATACTTTGAAATTGATAAAAGCACTGGTGTGTGGGTATGCCTTGTAACTCAGAGACAGCATATACACACTAATCATTTTATACTTGGAACTTGATTTCGTTCTTGCAACATAGATGACAGGTAGAGGTACTTCATGTGAAATGTGTTATGCACATTGCTAATGATCAGTCTTTTTCCTCCTCTACATGAATTTAAACTTCAGCAGGGATCAACAGCAACTTGCATCAGCTCATTCTAGATCAGAGGAGCTGATGCACAAGGGAGAGAGATCCTGGTCATGGCTTTATGCAAGAATGGTACGAAGAGCCAAGAAATCACGAGCATGAACGTGGCTACAGTTACTATGACGAGTCACAGTACCAGAAACGCTATGATCATCCTACGACCCAAAACCTCGCTGACTCTGAAAACTTGGAGCGGGTAAGGCGACGTGAGACAAATTCTTAGAGTGTGTATTCCATGACAAGTCTCGGCCTCTGATTCCCAACATCCCGTCGAGTCTTTCATCCAACTGTTATTTACTTTTATTAGATTCAATTATTTAGAGTATCCCTCCAAGACTTCTAATACCCAGTTGATTGCATTTGGTCTTATCTGTCAAACTTTCAGCTCTCAGTTTACTCGGATTTGTCACTATTTAACTTTATTTACTAAGATTTTTTCACTATCAAATTTCACTTATTAGGATTTTTTATTATTTAGTTTTATTCGTTAGGATTTTTTCATTTAATTTAATCAATCACGATCAAATTATTTGATCATCCTTATCAATATCTTTTAAATATATTGTTCAACTCAAATTGTGGATTACACTAAGCGTTAATACTGGACAAGTGTTGTACATGCATCTTTTGTGCTGTTTCTCTCAGTTTTCTGTAGCATTTCCCTATCCATCTGATACTTTTTTCATGAATATTTCGAAGATTCAACTGCATTCACAAGTATTCTGTGATAGATGAATGGATCAAGCTCCTAACTCCATCTATGCTGTGCTGTAACGTGGACTCGTGTTTTGAGTTTGTATTTTCTTGGACTTTGTTTGTGCCGTGTTAGACTGTTAGTCTTGGGAAACTTGTTT
>JBBUKS010000042.1:9850145-9863421 GCA_038050645.1 Hedychium gardnerianum
GCTCCAGTCCACCGTCGCCGTCGCGGTGTCCGGCAGCTTCACGCTGCTCTGCTTCGCGAACCCGTCCTTGCCGTTGACGCAGTCCAACGCCGTGATCCTGACGCAGCCGTCCAGTTCGTCGCTGTTGTCCCGACGGGTGAACCCCTGCAGGCACTTGCACAGCGTCGAGCCTTCGGGGTGGCACACGCCGTTGGGGCCGCACCGGGCCACGCTGTCGCACTCGTCATGGGGCTGGAACCCCAAGAACGCCCACAGCTGCTTGTCTTGTTTCCAGATAAAGTGCTGCAGTGTGCCGGAGGTGTTGATCACGAGTCGGTCGATGACCGAGGGGTCAATCAAGTACTCGGAGAAGAAGACATGGTTGGGTTCGGTCACGTAGTTGAAGCCGATGCCGATGGCGTTGTCGCGTTGCATCCCTTCGGCGCCGCTGAACCGGAAGCCGTTCCACGGGCCGCCCCGCCAGTGAAGTCGCTGGCCATCCATTATAACCAGCTGGGGGTCGCCGTGGTAGTCGACGGCGATCGCGTAGTTGCTCGGCGACGGATCGCTCTCGCTCGTCCACGCCGTAATGTTGTAGCTGCGCCCGCTCGTCAGATTCCACCCCAGCTTCATGCCCGGGATGTACGTGTCGGCGGGAAACTCAAAGCTCTGCCACGCGCCGTCGGAATCTGCAGCGCTGGCCTCTCGGACGATGAAGTTTCCTGTATTAAGTAATTTCGCCACGGGGTTCTCGAGAGCTGTCGGCGAGTCGGAGGACCAAACGACGGTAGAGTTTCCGTCGGTGATCGTGAGTGCTCCGTCGGTGGTTAGAGAGAGACGGCCAGAGCGATCGGTGACCGGACTCTTTCGGTTGGCGACCCATATCACGGTTTGGTTGTCGGAGATGCTGTGGTACCATATGCCTATGTATCGGTTGCTGGAGCCGGCGGGGCTGAAGAATCCAAGCTCGAATATACTGCCGTCGGAGATCAAGGTTGTTCTGTCGTCGTCGAGGAGAGGAGTGGAGACGGTCAGGGTGTCGCTAGCAATGGAGGGAGAGAAGAAAATTGTACCGAGGAAGAAGAGGAAGGAGGAGAACCAGATAATCGTTGGCTGCTTCATGGTCAACTCCAATGATTTTGAGGCAAGAAAGAAGCCATTTAATAACATCCAGCTGCAGCTAAGAGCAATTGATTCGTGTTGGTCGGGCGAGCTGATGGTTCATCTTTTTGGATTTTTTTTAGCAAATCAGTCATTTCATTAGTGGGTTCGAATAATTAAATATTTAAATTATTAAAAAAAATAATTGCAATGAACCCAGGGCACAGCGCAGAACACAAGTATGGTAAGATAATAATGACAATAATAAATCAATTTCCAATAAAGATATTTATTGGGCGTGATTAATTCTAGAAATCAGATTGGGATTGTAGATGTTTTTTTAATGGATAATGATTTTTTTTATAATGTCAAATTAATTAATTTAATTAATTAATTTAAAAAATTAAATATTTATATTACTTTAAAAAAAAAATAAGAGCAATTATAGCGGCACATTACATTACACTTTAACATTTTAAAACACTAGGCCGTTCGATGTATATGTAATTTTTTAGTTGGTACTAAATTTTTAAGTTATCAGTTTAATTAATTCTTAATTAATCGATTTAATTTTATAAAAAAATTATTAATTATCAAAATAAATTAAAAATATATATATAAAAATTTATTCTGATAATTAATATTTTTGATTTATTATCTATTAATTTTTTTAATAATATATCATAATTAAATTTTAATTTTTAAATATTTAATTTATTATTAAAAGACTTACGACACTTATCTCACACATCTATATGCGTTTTCCAATTTAATGTCCGATGGAAACAATTAGAGTGGAAAGAGCAATCGCCCATCAGTCATTTTTATAACAAAAAGTGAAACGTTTGTCCTAACATTCTCATCTAGGGATGAGTATTCAGTTAAATTGAATTAAATCGAATTTATTAAATCGAACCGAACCGTTTTTTTTTATAAATCGAATCGATCGAATTTTTTAATAAAACCGAACCGAACCAAAAAAATATCGGTTTAACCGAATTAACCGAATTTTCTAATTGTGATAAAAAAATTGGTTGGGTTTAATAAAATTTTAGTTCCGGTCTAAAAAAACCGATTTAAAATTTTAATTCGTTGAAAAATTTAATTTATTTGATCTATTCGATTAACCAAATAAAAAATTTCAAAATCGAAATCAAATCGAATTAACAAAATTAATCGATTTTTCCGAATAAAACTGAATTTCTAAAAAAACCGAATTAAATTTTTAAATTCGATCGATTTATTCGGTTTAACAAAAATTTTACTCACTCTTATTCCCGCCAGCTCTTTCCAAGATTAATACGGAGGAGATAAATTACAGAAATTAGTCTAGTTAACCCGAACAATGACTAATACATAGAAAAAAAATAAAAATTTAACTACTAAACAAAATTTAACTCTCAAATTTTATAATAACAACACTTCATACATTAATCATTTTAATTAAACTAACTACTCCACCTTAATTTTTTTTTTCCTTCTGCGCCTGCACTGCCGTTCTTGTAGCTGAGGAGAACAAGGTCGGCAGTGACTCTTAATTTGGATTGTCATTACGGGGACAATAAATTATTTATTTTTTATAATATCAAGATAGACAAAAGCAAAATTCAAATTAATGTCTATCGTGATTCACTCCTCTAGAAGATTTGATTAGTTATGTAGTAAAAAAAAAAGTCAATTTATTTAGACATAATGGTATTCAATACCTTAAAACATTTGACTAACTATTCTCCTAGATCTATTTGACTTTCGATTTTTATAAAGCTCAAACGCTAATAATTATACGAATTTTTTTAAAAAATATGTACCTGGACGAATTAAGAAATTTTAATAATTATACAACACCTGCCGTCACACCGAAAGGATCATGCGACCTCCTGCATTCACATCGGAATGATCGCGTGACTCCCGCGACTACGGAGGGATCGTGCGACCCAACTGTCGCGCTGAAAAAATTGCACAACCTTCGCAGCCATGTCGAAGGAGTTACACACACAACCTTCATGACCTTCAAGAAATTAAATATCTAATTTAATAAATTTGACAAAATAATTTTTTAAGAATCATAATTTTTAATTAGATGGAATCAGTCATCTTTATTTTATTTTTATTTCATTTCTTTCTCTTTCCGTTAATCCTATTTCTTCGGTAAACTACTTACCTTTAATTATTTTTCGTCTGCACCACCGTTCTGGTAGCTGAGAAGAAGAGTGACTCTTAATTTTGATTGTCATGGACAATAAATTATTTATTTTTATATCAAATAATCAATAATATCAAAATGGACAAAAGCAAAATTCAAATTAATGTCAAATCTGTCATGATTCACTCCTTTAGAAGATTTGATTAGTCATGTCGTAAAAAAAAAATCAATTTATTTAGGCATATTGGTATTCAATACCTTACAAAATTTGACTAATTATTCTTCTAGTTCTATTTGACTTTTGATTTTTTTTTAAAGCTCAAACGCTAATAATTATACAAAAGTTAAAAAAAATATGTAATTTTTAAATATGAACTAGAAAATTTTAATATCAAAATAACAAAAGACCTACGTGACTTTAATTCTCCTATACAATAAATAAATATATAGATAACTAAAATAAATATAAATTTTAATAATTTTATAAATTTAAAAATTTAAAAATAATTTTAAAATAAAAAATAATAATTTTGAATCATTACGAATTGTGAATCGAATCGTAACTAACGTAAATTCTAAATTGTGAACCGTAACCATGAATTAAAATATTGCATCAAATTGATCGAAATGGACGAAACATTTCATTCTACCCGCCGACTGATACCAATACGACTTGGCACCAAGCCCCGTCGGAGACTCTCGACTGCGCCGGTAGGGTCACGTGACACTAGCGGTCGCACCGAAGGGGTTGTGCGACTCCCTGTGTCCACGTCTGCTACGTCAGAGTGGTTGTGAGACCCTCGGGGTTGCGCCGGAGGGGTCGCGCAACCCCCTCGACCACGCTGGTGGGGTCGCGCGACACTCGCGGCTGCCCTAGAGGGGTCACGGGACCCCAACTGCCTCGTTGGAGTGGTCGTGCGACCCCCCGAGGGCACCCTAGAGTGACTCCCTCGACCGCGCTGGTGGGGTCGTACGACATTCGTGGTCGCACCGAAGGGGTCGTGTGACCCACCTCGTCCACGTCGGAGGGGTCGCGTGGCCTCAACTGTCGCGTCAGAGTGGTAGTGCGACCCCCGCAGTAGTGCCGGAGGAGTCGCGCGACCCCAACTACCATGCCGGAGGGGTTGGAGGGTCGCGCTGGGTCAGCGAGCATGAGTTTTTTTAATTAAAACTGAGAACTTAGATTATTATCTCAATCAACTCCTAATTACTATGATAAGGATAATTAAAAGAGACTTAATTAAATCCTAATAAAATTATCTAATTAATTATATATTTTATTTATTTTAATTATAAAAATATATAAAAAATTATTTATTTATTTTTCTTTATTTTTTATTTTCTTTTTCTTTTTTAAATATTTTATTTTTAGTTATTATATTTTATATTTTAAAAATATCGTAGAGGAGTCGCCAACTCCTATCAGAGGGGTTGCGTGAGTCAGGTTGGAGGTTTTAATTAAAATTTAAATTAATTATCTTAATCAACTCTTAAGTACAATAGGGATAATCTAAAAATACTTAATTAAATTTTAATAAAATTATATAATTAACTATATATTTTATTTATTTTAATTCTAATTATTTATTTATTTATCTCTCTATATATTTTTAAAATATTATTATATACATTTTTTATTTTTTAAATATTTATATTAAATATTTTATTTTAATTGACATGGCACAATGCAGTACCAAAATCATATCGTTTCGATCATTGACCGAAATCTCGATACGGTTCAAGATTTTAAATCATGATTGTAACCGTCTTAAAAGGTTCCGACATTCCTAAAACCGTCAAACCAATAATTTTGAACCATCAAATCATAAATTCATTGGTTCCGAACTAAGATCAAGTCTAAATAAATGATTTGATTCATCTATCAGATAAATCTAAAATACAATTGACATTATACTTCACTATCTCGAGGGGTATGCATCATTACCTCATGGTCGCCGAACATATTTGAAAAAAATTATGAACTATATGTTTTGTCTATGTCGAGATATGGATGTGTTTGGAGGAATGTTTGCAAATATCGAAAAGTCATCCCTAAGTTCTGGTCGATCCATCGTATCCACATAGACTAAAATCAGTGACAAAATTAAAGTCTCCGTGAAGAACTGACCATGGAAAATATTAGACATCCTTTGAATTTATAAAATTGCAAATTGACTGTTCATATATACGGATGTTAATTATTTTTAATTATTTAGAAGCCGTTAATGTCTAATATTGTTAGTATATTTGAAATTTTCTAATTAACTTTCTTTTGGGGGTTTAATTACCGTGTGAAATATATACATGAATAACAGATTATTTTCTTAATCGTTCTTTGACAAACAATCACAATTCAATAAGTGTGGAAATAACTGCACTTTCCTTATCATTTATTAAATATTTGCAGAGCAATCCCATCGATGCATTCCTTATCCAATTTTGAATCATTTAAATTCATATAATAATTTTGACTAAAACTAGTAGCAAATTAATCCTGAATTTGAACTCGTATTCTTCCTTGGATCTTATAAACTTATTCAATTTTTTTTTTTTTTCAATTTTGGATGATTTAGATATATGTATCATTTTTTTGTAAGTACAAGTCTTATTTATTAATGTCTTTATTTTGTGATACTTTATGATTTCACAACAATTCCTATGATAACACTGAAAGTTTTGCCTCTCTTATAGTAGAAGGAAATTACAATAAAAAAAAATCTCTTCCAATTTAAATTTTTTTTATCACTGATAGACATAATCAAAGTCACATTGTCTTTCCCAAAAAAATTTAATAAGTGAGATTGCAAAACTGTTTATCTTTCAAAATGTCTAATATATGAAGGAAGGATGTAGTACTCGTCCTACAGTGGCAAAAGGCGAAACGTTCACCCCCAACATCTCCGCCAGCCCGTCCCAGGACCAACACAATGTAGTACTCATCCTAGAACTACTAGATGATAGAGTGACTTTTATGCATCTAGATATGTTGTTTTCAGCTAATTGTACTTTCAATATTTTGAAGGCGGATTATGTTCAAGGAAGAAATTAGCTATTACTTATAAATGGGACACACTCACAAGATATTATATATAGTAGTTTTGTGTATACATACAATAATTATGTAGTATCAAAAATTTCTCTTTGTATATTCAAATGTTCCGATGGTAAAAAATAGAATCATCACTTAAGTGATCCCTTCAAGACGATCTCATATACTTTAGAAGGGGATAAATCACAAGGGTTTATTCAGCCTTAGCCAAGCGGCCTCCTAGACCAGAGACAAGAGATAATTCGAAGCAATATTAATTTGCACCTGTCAAAAATCGAATTATGTCTCTCTGATGGTAAGCCCTTGCTCGAGTACTAACTCGGCTATATCCGGGAGTGTATACTCAAATGTTGTGTGCACAAGGAGTGCTTATTTGTAAAATTAGATGGTATAAATTTATATAGTAATTTTGGTCCAAATTGCTACACATAACCAATGATTATTTGTGAAATATTAGTATAAGTTCATATATATATATATATATAGTAATTTTAGTTAAAACTATTATATATAATTAAATTGGAAAGGAAGATATTATGCAAGTTCGTAAGGTTTGAAGAAAATAGAGGAATGTTTGTTTGTGAAATTGGATCAATATAGGTTCATATAGCAGTTTTGATTAAAAGTGATACACGGTTCTAAACTAATCTAAAATGAATAGAAAAATATATATGCATCCAAAAGGTTCAAGGAACATAGTATTAGGACCCGTATGAGTTAGCGGAGGTGAATAATTTTGATCGCGTTGAGTTGATTGCGCAGCGAAAACTTGAACAAATTAGTAGCACAACGCAAACAAGGTTGGTTTTACTTGGTTCAGTGCCTCCCAAGGCGATTACGTCCAAGGTCTAGTTCTAATGACTACCATCATTATTCTTTCCCTTCTCATATACCTTCTAGAGATAGAAAAGTGTTTTACATATCTATAGTTACAAAGCAACACAATAAGAATACAAGATACAAATAGAAATGAAATAAAAAACACTTTACAATTGAGAGATTTTGCTTTGGATGTTTGCTTGTCACTTTGGATTGTCTCTTGATGGTGAAAAATACAGCAACACTTCATTTCCAACCCCTCAAAAATTGACACCTTCAAAATACCTCAAAACCTACTTTTATAGTATTGATGTTTAGGCTAATTTCCGTCTATCAGTCAACTGATTTTATCCATCAGTAGATTGATCAACTATAGATTCGAACGTTGCTCTTACCTGTCAGCTTAATGACTCCATCCACCTTCAGCATCAGTCGACTACATATTACCATCAATTGATTGTTGCCTAATTAATTGAATTCCACAGTCGAGTTTTGAACATTCTGTTTACTTGAACAATGACATCAGCTGACTATCCATTACCATCAGTCGGTTGCTTTTTAATCAATCGAATCTCATAATGAAGTTTTGAACTATGTTCGCTTGAACAGTAACATCAATCGACTGATACACTCAACCCAGTTGAACAATAGAGTTTTTAACCGAACTAATATGGTAGATTATTACACGTGGTGTACTAATATGTTGGAATTCAACGTATCAATTATTATAAAATTTATTTCAATATAGAGAATTATTATGTTCAATAAATAAGAGTATGTTTTGTACCTTTTTGTTGTAAATCAATTAAAATTCTTCTTAAATAAACTACTTCATGAACAACTTCATTTATTGCAATATATTCAGCCTGACAATGCAACTGAACTCTATTTTTTTGAACTCCATGAAATGATTTTAGATCCCCAAATAAAACACATGTTGAAGTGCTGCTATCATCAAGATTTCCAGCCCAATCACTTCACATAAACCAACTAACTTGTTGTCCTCTTCTTTCAAATATTTGATTCCCAATGTTTTAGTTCCTTGAAGGTAACGATGTATCCTCTTTGCTGCTACAAAATGAAGTTTGCTTGGAGCATTCATAAATCTGGATATTAAGGCGATAGAATATCAGGTCCTATATTGACCAAATAAATCAAGGAAACAACAAGACTTCTATAAATATCTGGATCACACTTTTCTGCTCCATCATTCTGTTGTAATTTTTCATTGAAAGTCATAAGAGTTGTTGCTGGTTTGTAATTTTTCATTGAAATTTTTTTGAGCAAATCTTCTACATATTTTCCTTGAGAAATGAAAGTCTCTCCATTTGATTGCTTCACCTGAATTCCGAGAAAATACTTCATCAATCCAAAATCTATCATCTCATATTCTTTCATCATTTCTTCTTTGAATGATCGCACCATTCTAGCATTAGTTCATGCATAAATCAGATCACCAACGTAGAGACAAACTATCAAAAAATCACCTTCATGTTTCTTCACATAAAGAGATGGTTCAGATGGACTTTTCATAATTCCATTTTGTAGGAAATAAATATCGATTTTGCTATTCCATGCTCTTGGAGCTTGTTTAAGCCTATAAAGTGTTTTATGCAGCTTACAGACTTTCTCTTTCTTCCCTTTTACTTCATATCCTTGAGGTTGTTTGACATAAACCTCTTCTTCTAACTCTCCATTCAGAAAAGCCGATTTTACATCAAACTAAAAAACTTGTAACTCTAGTTGAGATGTCAAGCCAAGAACAATTCTAATAGTCTCTATACGTACTACGGAGCAAAAGTTTCATAGAAATCCACACCGGATTGTTGAAAATACCCTTTTGCCACCAACCTTGCCTTATGTTTTTGCACACTACCATCTTCATTATACTTGGTCTTATAGACCCATTTAAAGCCAATTGCTTCTTTTCCTTTTGGAAGATCAATTAACTACCGAGTATGATTTTTCGCAATGCTCCTTACTTCTTCATTCATGACTTTTCTCCAGTCTTCTTCTTTTACAACATCCTCAAAATATTATGATTCACAAGTAAAAAATGCAACACTACAAGATTCATAAATATCTGCCAAGGAACGATACCTTCTTGAAGGAGTTTCTGAATCTAAATCATCTTCATAGTTACTCCTTAATGAACCAACAATGTATTTAACTAATTAATTGCTTTGGTTCAAAAAATATATCTTCCATAGGTACTCCAACAACTTCTTTAGTTTTCTATTTTCATACTGTTGTTTTATCAAAAATCACATCTCTTGAAAGCACTAATTGATTAGTTATTGGATTGAAAAGTCGATAACCTTTTGATTCATTCGCATAACCAATGAAAATAAGTTTTTCTCCTTTTTTTTCATCAAACTTTTCGCTATTCTGAACAAGAGCATGAGCAACACATCCTAAAACCTTAAGTTAACTTACAATTGATTTTCTGTCATCCCATGCTTCAAAAGGAGTTTTATTTCGAACTGCTTTTGTAGGAGAACGATTGAGAATATGCACAACATTATTTACAGCTTCAACCTAGAATTTATTAGGGAGCCCTTTGCCTTTCAACATGCTTCTAGCCATTTCTACAATTGTTCTATTTTTTTTTCTTTTGACGACACCATTCTATCGTGGCATATATCTGATTGTAACCTGTCTTTGAATGCCTTGTTCTTTGCAATCATTGGGAAAAGGCTTATAAATGAACTCTCCTCAACAATCTGTCCTTAAGGTCTTTAAAACACAATCACTTTGCTTTTCAACTAGTGTTTTAAAGTGTAGCAACTTGGTGAAAGCTTCAGATTTCTTCTCAAGAATATAAACCCAAATAATACTAGTGAAATCATCAACAAAGAGAAGAAAATACCTCTTGTTGCTGAGAGAAGGAGTTATAGTTGAACCACAAATATCTGCATGCACTAGCTCAAGAGGGAATTGAGCTCTCCAAGCTGTTTTTACAAATGGAAGCCGATGTATTTTCCCATCAATGCAACCTTCACAAACTTCATGCTACTTCTTAATTTTTGAAAGTCCAACAACCATATTCTTTTGTTTTAATAATTGTAGGCTTTTAAAATTCAAATGACCATATCTCAAATGCCAAAGATAAGATTCATCGACACTTTCACTCCTAAAGGCAGTATTTTGAAATGATTTCATATTGAGGGGAAAAAGATTATTAGAAGTCAGCATCACAACAACAATTTGTTCACCAAATTTCTTGTCAAAAGTTTCACATCTATCATTATCAAAGACTAGCTTGTAACCATTTCTCTTCATATGTCCAATACTCAAAAGATTCTGGGAAATATTAGGAGAATAATACACATTATGAATAAACTTTTTGTTACCTCCACTTGTATGAACTACAATAATTCTTTTTCCTTCAATCTTCACTTGGTTTCCGTCACCAAGTTTAACATGAGATGAGTAATCTTTATCCAGCTCTTCAAATGTTGACTGATTTCCAGTTAAATGATTGTTGCAACCACTATGTAAATATCATCTTTCATCAGATTTCTCATCATCCATAGTAGAAAAGAACAATTTATCATTATCATCTTCTGTTGAAGAATTAACTATCTTTTTCCCATTATGATTTTCTCCCTTTTGTTTATACCAGCAATCCTTATCAGAATGATTAGGAATTTTATATCTAGTGCATCATTTAAAATAATAATTCTTGGACTCATGACCAACTTTCTTAAAAATGAAATAATAAGAATCTGAGTTACCAGATTTTTGTTATCATGAAGAGTCTCTTCCTCCTTGAAAATATCTTCCACGATTTAGGTTGTCAATCTGTCCACTAAATGAGTCTACTCTACCTTTTTGTTCTGGTTTTGAATTTCTGGAATTGTTCTCCTTTGCTTGAAAAGCATGCTCCATGGGGTGATTGTTGTATTTGTTTACTCTTTTCTCATGTGCTTCTAAAGATCCCATAAGTTCATATTGTGTAAACTTTGTGAAATCTTTTGTTTCCTCAATAACAACAACTATATGCTCAAAGTTATGAGGAAATCCTCTTAGGATTTTCTCAACAACTTTCTTTTCAGGAATAACATCGTCACAACTCTTGATTTGATTGACGATCTTAGCCGCTTTAGAGAAAAAATCTTTAACAAGTTCTCCTTCTTTCATTGATAAATTATCAAATTCACGCCATAAGCTTTGTAACTTGATGGGAGATCACTTTTTTTGACCCTTGAAAATATTTTTAGAGTTTCTCAAGCCTCTATAGCCTTTTTGGTGCTAAAAATTCTGAGATAAATAGTTTTGCTTACCCCTTGTTGGATGATCTAAGCATTTTTCTTCACATTCTTCTTGTATTCCTTCTCTTTTTCTTCTCGGAAGAGGAACCTTGCTTGTCTCTCCTTGTAACCTTCTTCAACCATGTCTCATAAATCTTGTGAAAAAAGATAGTCTCCATTTGAGAATTTAATGCTCTCCATTGAAAATTGGAAAGATTCAAATTTGCTTTTCTAGCTTTTGATCTTTTTCATTATATCCACATATATGTGGTACATTAATTTATAGAGGAAGCCCCTAGGGCTTGACTCAATTGATAAATATATGAGATAATGATTGTAGTTTGTAGTGATCGGGGACCTCTGTGGACTCCGCTCATGCACTTTTCAATTTGGGTTCCTGATTTACCTTCCAATCAAAAGCATGGAGCAATCATAAGGGCCACTAATATGATGGTTCCACATTTTATTAATTTATAGAAGAATACTTCAGAATTACATTGATTACATGGAAAATATAAACTGCAGCTAATTTTAATTAGCCTAGGAATAAACTTTGACTACCCTAGGAAAAGATAAAACACTTAATACTCCTAGGAAACATAAACACAATTAATACGGCATGTTAATCATTTACAAATTACCATTTAAGATTCCATTACTCTTTCTAATCCTTTCATGGAATAGTATATATTCAAACTTCCAAACTTGAGCCACCCTAACATGAAACATTGTGCTTCCACTAACGACCTTCAAACAATGTATGTGAAATAGTGTTCTTCGATGAGGGTTCAGACTCAAATGGACCTCTTAAATTCACAAATCCAGGCTGAGTAGGCTGTGGCAAAAGAGAAATATCACTGTCCAGCATTTTCAACAGTGTATCCATCGTCGGTCTATCTTTCGGTTGCTCTTGAACACATAAAAGACCAATTTTTATGCAACTCAACACCTCCGTTGCCTGAAATGAATCTCCAATCGATTCATCGACTAAGTTCAATGCTTTACCTTCTTTCCACAATCTCCAAATCTAAGACAAGACAATTACAATGAATCAATTAGAAGAATAAATGTCAAAAAAAAATCTCATAGAATAATTCTCATTCTACTTACATGGTCAAGAAGATTCACGGGGATTGAAGAGTCATAAACACCTCTATTCTTTCTACCGCTTATAATCTCAAGTATCAATTTACCAAAACTAAAAACGTCAGATTTTATCGAGAATATTCCATCCATAGCATATTCAGGTGACATATATCCACTGATAGGAAATCAACATAATTAATTCAAGTTCTAATTTCTATGTTAATTATTTGTACACGAAAGTAATGATAAGTGAAACTAAAACTTACTAGGTTCCGACAACTCTCTTTGTATTAACTTTGACTTCTGTATCATCACCTCCAAAAATCCTCGCAAGTCCAAAGTCGGATATTTTAGGATTCATATCCATGTCAAGAAGAACATT
Organism: Hedychium gardnerianum; assembly: GCA_038050645.1. NCBI lineage: Eukaryota > Viridiplantae > Streptophyta > Magnoliopsida > Zingiberales > Zingiberaceae > Hedychium > Hedychium gardnerianum. The sequence goes on from JBBUKS010000042.1 coordinate 9,862,958, forward strand.
ACTAGGTTTGAGATCTCGATGGATAATTCTTAACCTAGAATCATGGTGCAAATACAAAAGTCCTCGTGCAATCCCAACTATGATATTGTATCGTGTTCTCCAATCCAATGACCCACTCTTTGCCGGATCTGTTTGCGAAACAAAAGCAAAAGAAAAAGAATTAAATACAGGAACGATCAACTAAAGTGTATTCACCTAAATCCTAAACCCTAAAGAACTAACCGAATAGAAGGGCATCCAGGCTTCCATTAGGCATGAACTCGTAGATCAACATCCTTTCCCTCGCTTGAATGCAACATCCGAGAAGTCTAACGAGGTTTCGATGTTGCAGCTTAGCGATCACCATTACCTCGTTCTTGAACTCATTGGCGCCCTGACTCGACGTCGCGGAGAGCCTCTTCACAGCTATCTCTTGCCCGTCACTGAACTTGCCCTGTCATCGTCATATCGGATCTCCAACTGTA
>JBBUKS010000042.1:9897983-9910226 GCA_038050645.1 Hedychium gardnerianum
GTCGATCTGATAGGAGTGTACTAGTTATGGCCCCGACCGGTATCACATGGTACCGGTCGGTGGAGTAAACGTTTCCGAGGAGCGGGTTTTCGTTGTCCGGTCGGGGTTGAAGGAGTAGTCCCCCGATCGGTGTTAGCTTTATACGAGCGGGAGTGATCGTTGTCCGGTCGGGGCACTGAGGAGTGGATCCCCGACCGGTGATGTTTCAGTGTCCACGTGACGTTGACTTGACTTTGACTTGATCAGGCGCCACGTGACTTCACTCAGTGATATTTAGAGGACCCTGACCTATCCACCCGTATCAATTCAATTCTAATTTGATTTCTTCAAACTACTAGTTTATGTTAGATTGAATTAAAAAAATCATTTTTTTCAATTATCTATTTTAATAATCATTAAAGGGCATTTCCCCCTCTCTTCTATTGTGATCACCGAACGTGCTAAATTTTTTTAAAAAAAGCACTCGTTCAGGTTGAAGGTCAAAAGTCAACGTCATTCATCAAATTCGAGTCAAAAGCAAGCACGCGGCTCAAAGCTTGAGGCTGAAGCATTCCAGTCAACGGTCGGCCGCCGCCTCTTCCATTCCAAGTTTCCAACGCTCATTTCGTTCACTCACGTGTCACGTCGTCTTCTCCGGCGGTCCCAGTAACCACAGACCCGGTCGTTATTCTCTCGCACCGTCTGGATAAATTAGGAATCGCAGGTGAATCTAAATAAATGATTCGGCGAATTTTTTAAATCCTTATTATTTAGAAAAGACCGTCTCATCTATTTAAATATTATTTTTTTTATTTTAAATTAATTTTATTCGATGATTTTACTATGAAATATGTATTTAGTTGTTGTTAATCGCGGTGAACCGTGTCATACTGTCGTTTGACCGGACTTTGTCTGACTGGGCAATTACGCGCCATGCACGTTGCTTTGACCAAATTCGTCGTAATCGTCAGCATGCATCATCCTCGAGCTGCTCTCGTTTAGGTAGTTGTTCTAAGCTTTATTTCACCGTCTGCCGACGCCTATAAATAGAGCCGAGTGCCGAGTGCCGAGTGGAGGAAGAAAAGAAAAAATTAATCAAATAAATAAATAAGAGATTTGGAAGAGAAGCCGATGTCGTGCTCGGTAGTGAGTTCGCCGGTGTTTTCACCGGAATCTCTATCTTTGAACCCGAGCTCTTCCTCCGCGTCGCCCTTCTCCTGCTCATCATCTCCCCCCTTCCGGTCCCGGTTCCAGAGAGCTGCCTTCTCGCTGTTGGCATCTCCATCCCCGCCCCTGCTTCCGTTGGGATCCAGCAGTTCCCGTTCCGTTCTGAAGAGGAAGCGGCCGACGCGGATTGAAATTCCGGCGGCTGAGGCGTTGCCTTTCGAGACAGAGGCAGTGGGTGGCAGGAGGGAAGTGGCGGCGGAGAGCGCGAGGTATTCGGTGTATTGCAAGAAGGGGAGGAAGCGGTTGGAGATGGAAGATCGGCATAAGGTGTCGCTGGACCTCAATGGGGATCCCAAACTGGTAGGTGCACTTAGGACTTAAGAATTCATATATCTGTATAATGAAGCGGTTGAATATGATTGTTCAACGGAATTAACTAGCTGTCTAGATCGATTGGTTAAATCGCCCCTTCTGTGATTGCAGGCTTTCTTTGGCATTTTTGATGGCCATGGAGGCATGAAAGCTGCGGAGTTTGCTTCAGAGAAGCTGGACGAGTTCATCGGAGAGGAAATGTCGACGACCGCCGGAGCAGACTGCTCCAGCCGCATCGAAGAAATCATCCGAACTGGATACTTGAAAACCGACGCCGAGTTCTTAAAGGAGAAAGCCGACGGAGGCGCTTGCTGCGTCACCGCCTTGGTTAAGGACGGCGATCTCATCGTCTCCAACGCCGGGGATTGCCGTGCTGTCTTAAGCCGAGCCGGAAAAGCAGAAGCCCTGACTTCCGATCACCGGCCCTCTCGTGAAGATGAAAGAGACCGAATTGAGAGCCTCGTAAGCGCCTGCGACTACTCGATCATTGATTATAGCAATAATCGAGCTTTTCGATTGCTGCCGTTGCTTACAGTGCGTGGTGCGAATCTTATGCAGGGCGGCTACGTCGATTACTGCCGAGGAACTTGGAGATTACAAGGCTCCCTCGCGATTTCCAGAGGGATCGGGGATTCCCATCTCAAACGATGGGTGATACCGGTGCCGGAGACTAAAATGATCGGCATCGATGCTGAATGCGAGTTCTTAATTCTCGCATCTGACGGACTGTGGGATAAGGTACAAATCAAAACCTCTTCTTTTTTTATCATCTTTTTTGTTCTATTGAATAAACAAGTTAATGGTTAATTGCAAATTTTCAGGTTAGCAATCAGGAGGCAGTAGATCTTGCTCGGCCACTGTGTGTGAATAATGCATCGACATTGTTTGCTTGTAAAAAGCTTGTGGAACTATCTGCTGATCGACGCTCGATGGATGATATAAGCGTGATGATAGTGAAGCTGCAGCATTTTGTTTGAAGACATTGCTAATCTAATCTGCTAATCCAGACAAAAATGAAACAAATAGTTGTCCAATTGTGTGCTGCGAGTAAATTTTTTATGAACTTGCGGCCCTCTAGATTTTCTGATTTACATTTAGATTTTTTTTTTCTAAGGACACACTTGGTATTCAAAATTATCTGAGATTATAATTGATATCATAAATTAATTACTTTAAAAATATAAATAAAATAAAATAGTATGTGAATATTAATTTTTTGAAAATATATAATAATTATATTCAATATTTAATACATTCAAAACATAAAACAAAAATATCATTAAATTGTACTCTTTGATTCTAATTAAAATAAATAATATTAAATCAAACTCATTAATTATTATTTAGTTATCAATTATTTTAATTAACTCCCGTTCAACGTAGATGACTATAAAATCTGTTTAAAAAATTTCTTCATTTTATTAGAAAATTATTTTAATAAATTTCATTATATTATTGCTGTAGAAACGGGAAGAATTAAAACAAGGCGAATCAACCAGTCAATTAAATAAATATATTATATTCAATATATAAGTAAACAATATAGTTATAATTCTCAAATATAGTAACCAATAAATTATTTTTCTAAAATTCACAACAATAAATTTTTAGACTAAAAACTAAACTTGAAAATTAACATCATCTCCAAACATTATTGCAACTCAAATAATCACAATTAAATATTCGACATAATTTTAAAGTTATTGAATCTTATCTCAAAGTCTCACAATTTTAGAACGTACAATAATAAACCCTAATAAACAATATTAGCTCGATGTATGAATCAAAAATCAAATTAAATCAAATGAATAAAATTCTCACTCGAAGCAGCCCGCAAATCGACAATACAAGCTAGAATTGAGCTTTAAAACTCCCAAAATCACAATTAAATCTAGCGGGCAGAATTTCTAACAATTGACAGCTTGAAAAACTCAAACCAAGGATCTGGAATCGAGTTGAAAACGCCTTAAAAATGAAGCAAAATCGATTTAGGTCAGAGTAAGGTGGTCACGCGGTGGTTTTGCTAAAATTATTGCCGAAAACTCAAAGGGAGGCGATGGTCACGATCGGGTTTGGTCAAAAAAAATTCTAGGATTCGAATACACATAGCCCGTAACCTAAACTCTAGGAAATCGCCAACGAAATGATAGAAATCGAAGGAGAACAGCTCGCATATAACCCGCACAAATTAGGGTTCGTTTTTCATCATTTCTTGCTCAAATATTCTGATTCAAACTACAAATCGATGTAATAAAACTTGGGTTAGCTTATGTTTGGATGAGATATTAGTTTTTTTTTTGTCTCAGTTGGAAATTGGAAGGGAGAGGGAACTAATGGGAATAGTCAATGAGTTTATGGAGGGCCGAAAAAATAATCAAAAAATCTGCCAAAATTAGGTGGGGCTAGAGCCCACCCTAGCCCAAGGGTGGCTCCACCGTTGCACTTAGTGTTTTTTAAGGTGAATTAATGATGATGTTCTTTTTCATTCACTCGGGCTCCTCCTCTCCGAGTGCCTTTTTTAGTTGAAGCTGCGACCATCTCCCAATCGGCCAAGATCCGATGGCCTGTGAAACTAAGTACGTCAACAGGGTCGACGTTGTCGACGTAGCCCCTCCAACGATCAAGTCAACACCGGAAAGAGAAATGGGACTCGTAGAGATGCGAGAGAGAAAGAGTGCTTAGCGGAGAAGAGTCGCATCCGTGTGTGAGAGAAGAAAATTATACCTTTCATTTATATCTTCCGTCGATTCTTATATAACCAACAGAAGGAAATATCCATGTAGTCCACCAACTATCTGTTTGAGAGGTGGTTAGGGCATTGGAGGCAACAATCGTTAAACTATACCTCTGACATTGTCGGGTCATTGGTCAGGTGTCACTTCTGCGGATTTGTTAGAGGTTGCTGTTGGGCCGTTGGTGTTCGCAAGTTGTCGGAAGTTAAAGCCAACTAGACTTCCTGAGTCCGAATGAAAAATTGCTAGATAAATATTGAGTACTTGGGAGAACAGACTCCGAATGGTTATCCTGAGTCTGAATGAGATGTTGCGGGATGAACGCCGAGTGCTGAGGAGCTGAGTGCTCGGGAGATGACCTAAGTCCGAGTGGGATGTCGCGGAACAAAGGCTAAGCACTCATAGAAGGACTTACAAATCAGGAATAAGGCTGAGGATGCTGCGGGATGAACGTTGAGTGCTCGAGAGATGACTCGAGCCCGAGTGTGATGTCGCGGAACGAAAGCTAAAAGCTCAAGAAAGGACTGGCAAGTTGGAATAAGGTTAGATGCTCGGGAGTAACTCCGGATACCATCACGTATCCCCTTTCAAATTAAATTGAAGAGTTGAGTCGAATGAAATCCGATTAAATGTCAGGTTGAAGAGGGTCAATCCGGACACAGAAACTTTGGACATCATCACATGTCTTCTTTCAACTAGGACTGAACATCAGAGTTAAATGAAATCCAATTAAGTATTAAATTGACAGAGATCAATCCGGACACATGGATAGGAAATCCGGATACCATCAATTACCTTATATTGAAATCAGGAGAGATAGGAAGAAAATACAAGTTAAAAACTTGCCCTGGATCTCACTCACAAGTCACAACAATTAAATTGTCTGACACACAAACCACTCTAAATTGTCTAAATTAATTTAGCTTAAAATTACCAGTAATTCAACGACACCATCGACGACTCATGAGAGAGGAGAGGTAATGCCAAATAGCCAACATAATGATGGATCTGTGAACCTTTCTCTTTCTGATCTCTCCCTCCTTATTGTCCATCTAAGTAAACGTTACTTAATTTTTAAAGTTAATCAAGGAATCTGTGGGCGGAACGAGTTCGGGATTTCAAACTCGGGGTTTGGGATTTCGAACTCGGGATTTCGAACCCGTCGTTCCCCGGAAGAAATTGGAACTCGGCTGCCACCAGGCCGCTGTCGCTCGAGCCATCACCCATCGTCGAAGTCTCTTGGCTTCCGACGGAGTACCTCCCGGTCCCACTGGGGACGAGCTCGACGTCCTTCTTGTCAGCGAATGCCGAAGTTCCACGTCCGGCAAGGCTGAGTCGAGCGACGACAAAGAGACCCAAGAAGAGGAGAACAAGACGGTCATGTGATGAATTCGCCATTGCCACAGACGAAGAAGAAGAAGGTGGTTAGCTGGAATTTGCTGCAAGTGCATTGTTTTAATAAGAAGAGTTGTAGTAGGTGGAGAGTGGAGGCGATTAAATTGAGTTTGTTTCTGAATTTATTGACCACAATTCAATGCCTCAGCTACCCTTCGTTAATCATGAACTTGGCAAGTGATGAAAAAAGATGAGCGAGATGAGATTTGCATATTTACAGTGTCTTTTTGATGATTTATTTGTTGGATAAATGTGAACAGAAAGAAATGGAGTGAAGAAATTTCATTGTGAATGAGATTTTAATCTTATATTAAGAGTTTCATGATAATATAATTGGTTTATAATGTATCACAAATATTGATGTTGTGAATATATAACGGGGGAGAGATTCTTTTTCATGGGTGTTCTTTATGCATTTCAATCTTCCTGTGATAGCGCATTTGGGTACTGATGCGGGGTCAAAATAAGCGATACGGGCCCAAGATGAGGAGGATCGGGACCAAGAGGCTTCGCCCAGGAAACACCGCCAATCGGGGCCTAGAGGCTTCGCCCGGGAAACATTGCCAACCGGGGCCAAGAGGCTTCGCCCGGGAAACATCTCCTTCAACTAGAAGTCTCGGTTGAGACCCAAAAACCCAAAAGGCGAGCCCCGTACTCCCAGGCTGGGTAAAGCCCAAGTTACTTAAGGCCCAGATCCTCAAGGTCCAAGCTCATTATCCGAGGACAGGGAAAAGACTAGACCCTGGAAAACCTGATGGGGCACGTGTCTCCCTGCTACCACATGTACGAGATACATAAAAGATACGAGGAGATGTCGCTCTCGCCGGTATAATAATCCCCCATATCTTCGTCATTAATAACGCACAGTAATAAGGCGGTAGAAAACGAATATAAAGACATCAGAAGAGGTATTGAGAAAGATATACTAAAAAATACTCCCTACTACTTCTAAGGATACGATACCGATACTCCACTGACTTGAGCGTCGGAGGGGCTTTGCCAGAACCACCCCCGGCAGTCTTGCTGACCTTTAGAGCTTCTTTCTTTATTCAGGACTCGATGAGGACCCTCTGTGAAAGCCTCGCGTACGCCACTTGAGAGCCCCATTGCTGTCATAGCTACACCACCGGTGACTCATTTGTTGACCTGTTTCTCCGACGAGAACAAAAACAGACCCGAGACAAGTCAAACTCCCTCAGCTCGATCGTGCCCGACTCCATGAGCTCAGTCATGCTTGAATCTCTTAGCTCAGTCAGGACTCCCTCAACTCAGCCACGCTCGACACCCTCGGCTCAGCCACGACTCCCTCAGCTCAATCATACCCGACTCCCCTCAATCATGCCTCCCTCAGCTCAACCAAGTCTCAGCCACAACTCTCTTAATTCGATCATGCCTGACTCTCCTAACTTAGTAGCTCGGCCCTTTCCCCTACCCCCAGAGGCGGTCACTGACACCCCCTCCCAAAAAGAAGAAAGTGGATACTAAGATTAACGGAGGACATGGAGCGACTACAATATGGATGAGGATATGTGAGCTCACGTGGCAGCCCCACTATTTGAACATGGGGTTCGTGCCTCCTAAGAGAAGATATAAAAGAAAGCCCGCTTGGGCGGACTCAGACACGCGCACATACGCGTCACCACTCTTACTCTTCACCGTTTTGCTCTAATCAGCGTGTGTTAACTTGAGTATCGGAGTAGTCGCGCCAAGGCCCGCCTTAGCCCCCATTCTAACCTCCCGCTGCGTATTGTAGAGATCTCATAGCTTTCCTCATCATCATAGCTTCCAAAATTTTCTCCACGGCATTGGCTTTCGGGTGACTCAGCTGTCGGCGATCTCAGACAGGAACATCGTTCATCAGCTTGCTCATCGAACTGGGAAGGAATATCTTGCATCTTAACATCAAAGAAAAGGAATGGTATCCATTCTACTTTCTTCCAACACTGCTGCACAAGTAAAAGTTCTTGTAATTCCAATTTGCTTGAATATTCAGAAGAAGAATAAGTAATGAGAATGTTCTTCTAAAGCTACTCTTTCATTGACATCTGAATCTTATATAGAGAAAACATGCTATTGGGAATGCTTGGCATAAACCCAACACATATGCAAAGCAGAAGTAGAGGAAAAGCAAACCTGAAGGAGCAAGACAAGTAGTAAGAAAGCAGTCTACTAACTTATATCTTTTACATGACAGAACTCGAAACATGCTTTACTTGTCGGGTTAAGGTCGATCGAACATTTCGTGAATCTTTAGCTGAATGGCCCTCAGCTACATTGTCATCTGCAGAGTTGTGTTTGAGTTACCATTTCTCTGCAAAGATATCGCGGTATTTCGAGCATTACCTATGCTCTTGATAAGAGCTTCATTGCCAAGAGGAAGAAGGTTGTTCTTTCCTAGAGTTTCATTGGTTTGTCGATTCACTTGAACATCCAACACTCCTGCTGTAAGAAGGTTGCCCTTTAGCTTCGAATGATCGATAGGAGAAACTTCTTGCTCCAATTTCTCAACAGCAGATCCACTTGTGGTTAGGCTGTTGTTATAGTCGATATCATTTTGTAGAGCAACAAGATCAGTGATTGTAGAATTCTTCGATCGGTCCCGATCCAGTGAAGAATCTTCCTCAGGGTCTTGGTCATCAAGGAACTCAGCCTCCTCGACTTGTTCATCTTTTTCTTCTTCATTTAAAGCATCATCTCCATCCTCAACTTCCTCATCCTGCTCATCTTCTTGCTCATTATCTAGCTCATCAATCCCATCTTCCGGAATCTCTTTGACCTCTTCATCGCCCATCGTGTGCTGGGATTCTCCGTCTTCTTCATCCTCGTTACTGACTTTACCTTCAGAAACGATGCCCCGGTCATCATGCGGGAGGGCTTTCCGGCCAAGGACTGCAAATTCTGAATGGCTGTCAATGACATTGTTTAAACTTCTCGATCTGTGTTCATCCGGCCCCTTCTTCTCGTCAAAAGAGCGTTTCAACTGATAAAGCAACCAGAAGAACACAAGAGTCAAGATGCAAATCTGAAGGAAATTCTTTAACCTCGGTCCTTTGTTCCTTTGATTCCTAACCGAAGCCTGCCTCATCATGAAGATCACTGATGCCAGTTTCTAGTTTCAGAATCAACCAAAGCACAGCAATCCCAAATAAAAACCTAGAAAAAAAGATCACCATAGCCCGGATCGATCAGATCACGTCTTGTTCGTCTACGGAAAGAAGAAAAATATGAACATGATTGCGAGTAGTAACCAAGACGAGCATTTCAAAGCGTTCGTTAAAGATCCATGAAGCTCATAAGACGGAAGCAGCAAAAGGACCTTTCGGACACGAAGAAAAGGAAGCATCACCTGAAGAAGTCTCCTTTTCTCCTATCAGAGCTTCTCCATCCATGCAGGGATTTAGGTTAACACGGTGCGAGGGGAAGAGGGCGAGATGGCTTTCCTGCTACAGAGGATTTACAGCAGAGACAAAGAAGTGTGCGTCTTTAATGGCACTGCAAGTGACGGTGCAGGAATTTCTTTATTATCAGTTTTCAGATATATACAAAAAAAAATTACTCTCTAAATTTACAAATTAATCAGTAAAATATTACGGTAACTTTGTACGTTTATCCATTACAAGAATGTCGATTACAAGATGAAGAGCTTCTGTTTGTAGCAGTGACTGTACTGTACAAGGAGAGGAGGAGATGATAGAGAAGCTACTTGTTTTTTGCTGTGTTTGTGCTTGAGTTGGGGTCACCGGAGCAAGTCCGGTGCGCTCAGTCCCTTCCTCAGTCTCTGGGAGAAAAGGCGGCAGGCGTCCATGCTCAGGTCCACGGCGGCGGCCAGCGCCACGAACACCGCCGCGTCCTCCGAGTACCCGATGTGCTGCGCGCCCACCTCCACCGTCGGCCGCCCGCCGCGCCCCTCCCCCGCCACCGTCACCGACATCACAAATCCGCGGTGGCTCGAGAAGTGGCGGCTGGGGCCGGTCGCGCCAGTCAGGTCGATGACGAATTGCCCTCCCTTGACGGTGCTGATGGTGGACTCCGACAGGTTGATGCTGGTTCCCACGGTGTCGTCCGGGAGGAGCGCGAAGCGGTAGCCGAGGCTGTCGCTGGCGCCGGCACCGGCGCCTCCACGCTCGCGCCAGGCCTCGAGACGCCCCCACGGGGTCCAGGTGCCGTCGCCGGGGCGGAGTACGAGCCATGCACCGGGGTTGGAGCGGTTCACTCGGTCGGTTCCGGGGGTGGCCACGAAGGGGGTCACCATGGAAGCGAGAGCCACAGGCGACCCGGAGAGGTCGTGGATGGTCACCGACCACCCCTTCCGCTCCTTCCCCGGCTGTTCCCGCTCCGACCCGAACGACGAAAGCCATTTCCTGGTGCTCCGTGACACCGAAACCGCCGCCCTGCGGCCAATTGCGACGAACCAAGAAATCAAAATCAAATTTTGAAGGAAAGATAGGAATGCAGGGGGGCGAGTGACGGCGAGACCTGGAACATACGTCGCCGCGGTCGACGGCATTGCGGCAGCTAAATTTGCAGGTGAAGACGGGCTGCCTCATTTTGCCCTTTACTTGTAAAACCTGAGGGCTACATTCCGGCACGCCGTCGAACTCGAACACAAACCGAGGGTCGGGCTCGGCCTTCACCGTCAGATATAGCTGCGCCTCCGATGACGAGGAAGATGAAGGAGAGCCTTTCCCAATCTTTGCCGTCTTCTTACCGATGGAGACCCACCCGCTGTGGAACGCCATCGCCTCCCTCGTCCCGCCGTCCTTTGCGATTCCCTTCAGGTCCAGCCGCATCGTGAACTTGCCCAGAAGCTTCCCGGAGCTCAACCAGAAGGAGTCCCCTTGGGCGCCGGTGTAGATGGAGACATTGAGTTTATCGCGGCTGGCGGAGGAGGCGAAAAGCGACGACTTTCCAGCGATTCTATCAAGATCAGCCTTTGATAGGTGGAACAGGACGGCAACGGAATCCGTGTTGTCTAAGACGGAGTTTCCGTCGGAAGCGACGATCGGGACGTTGGCGGTCTGTTGAGGGAACTTGCCAAAGCTGATCTTCGCGAAACAGAAGGAGGCGGAGGGCGCCGGCGGCACAAGAACCTTTAGCGCGAGGTTACCGACGATTATCCGGACGAAGGGGCATCGGTCCATGGAACCGTCCGCTGTGAATCCGTCGACCTTCTTCTTCTTCTTCCGCGTCGCGATGGAGCAGCAGAGCGAGAGAGAGAAGAGAAAGTCAGGGAAGAGAAGGGAAGGGAAGAGCGTTAAAGGAGGGGGACGACCCGAGACAGGCTGGCGGACTCGCACTTGATTTAGACCATTTATTAATTAAATTGTGGGAAAATTAATTACACAAAACTTGAGATATTTTTTATAACAATATATATTTTATATTTTTCCTATGCATCTTAATTCGCAACTTATTTTCACGAATTATTAGAACTATTATTCAATATCTGTGCTAATAGTTTTTATTAAAATCTGGAAAAAAAAAGTATTTTGCCATATCAGCCAAAAATTTATTATTGTTAAGGGAAAAAAGAGAGGATGTTTCATGTTAAAAGAATATCAAAACAATAACTTCTCTCTAATATTACAATAATTTTAATTAAATTAATTTTGATGTTTAGTATATTATTTTATTATTATTTTTTAAAATTGTTAGAATATTTTTAATGTGGAATATATTTTTTCAATATACAATGCTAATGATGATAGGAAAAGGCCATTATTTTATGCATGCCCTATCATCTTCATTACTGTTTTTAATTAAAAAATAATAAGAACAAATATATATTTATTTAGCATGTGTTATGATAATATTAAAAGTAAGTTAAAATGACTGTATTTGAATTTTTAAAATAAAAATATAAAATACTCTTTTTTTTATTTTTTAAAAAAAGGACAATCAAAAGTTGAAAATAAAACGCTTCTTTGTTCTTTTGCTCATTAAAAATTGCTTTACATTGATTAAACTGCAAAAACTAAAAACAAACAAGTATTTGGATTACTATTTTTGCCAATTTATCAAGGGCGCATATAAATTTATGAATTAATCAAAAACGTATTATATTTTGATAATTATCAAAGCACTTACCTTTTTCTAATTCTAAATTTTTCTGTTTCTATTTCTTTTTCCTCTCTTTTATACCTACAATCTTTTTTTTTCCAATCTTCTCATTTCATTTATCTTCTTTCTTCTCTTTTTTTATTATTATTATTATATTAATTTTTAAAAATTAATATATTTAATTATATTATCTTTCGACACTATCACAAATATAATTTATAGGACATCTCCAATTCATACATCAAAATATCAAATTTGGTGTAATATCAATACTAAACTCTTCCAACTCATACACCAAATTCTTATATCAAATTTGATGTATGAATAGTATAATATTATATTTGGTGTTGTACTATTCATTACACCATATTTGGTATAATGAGAATTTTTATTTTTAAAATTTTATATTATTATATAATTAATAAAATATAATATAATTAATTTATAATAATTATTTTTTTAACTTTATTTATATTTATAGGAATATTAATTATTTATTATAAATTTAAATTAAGTGTATTTAGTAGTATATTTTAAT
>JBBUKS010000042.1:9926539-9939500 GCA_038050645.1 Hedychium gardnerianum
CCTTGACATAGGGACAACCCTTGCTACATAGGAGTAAGTGTGGAGAATAAGGAGATGAACATATTATAGGAACATTAACTAGCATCATAGTGAAATCGAAATCCTAGAACCATTCCTACCAAACCAACTTTCTTCTCTCTCACACTCTCAACTCTTTCTCTCCCTCTCTCTCTCTCTTGCTCTCTCTTCCTCTCTCTCACACTCTCTCTTAGCTCTCTTGTGTTCAACCAACTTCTGACCATCTAGATAACTTACTTTGAGAAATCACTAGTGCTTAATCAATAGTCCCTGTGGATACGATAATCTTTTATATTACTGATGATGTTGTCGTGCACTTGTGGTATGTAACATGGCTACACCTCTCAAAGTGAATACATATCCACTCGTAGACTTAGAGTCTTTCATGTATGATATCCAATTCACATCGTTGTATCCTTTGATCACAGCTGAATATCTCGTATAGTACAGTCCATACTCACAAGTATCCCTCAAGTACCTCAATACTCTTGTTATCCCTTTCTAGTGCTCAACACCTAGATTACTAGTGTATTTACTCATTTTACTTACTACGTAGGCTAAGTGTGGTCGTGTACAACTCATCAGGTACATCACACTTCCAATCACCCTGGAGTACTCTATCTGAGAGATACTCTCTCCTTGATTCTTCAATAGATATTGACTCGTATCTAACGAAGTTTGTGTCAATGCAGTATCACCCTTCGTGAACTTCTCAAAAATCTTGTCCACATAATGGGACTAACTAAAAACAAGTCCTTTTGTTGTTCTAAGAATTTTGATTCCTAGAATCACATCAGCTAGGCTCATGTCTTTTATGTCAAATCTTGAGTTTAACATTTCTTTTGTGGATTCGATTAGCTTATCATTATCCCAATGATAAGTATGTCATCTACATATAGGCACAATATGACATAGTCATTCTCTGTGACTTTCATGTAGACATATTTGTCACATTCATTGATCTTAAATCCTCAAATTTCTCATGTCACTGTTTTGTGTTTGTTTCAAGTCGTATAATGATTTTATCAATCTACAAGTCTTATTTTCTTGTCATAGCACAAAAAATCTTTCAAATTGCTCCATGTAGATTTCCTCTCGGGTCTTATATGGAAATACATGCACGAAGAATGAGTCATTTCTTGATTCAATAATCGAGTTCTTATGTATATTCAGTATTTTTGACTCAAACACAAAATACCGATAAGCACTATTGTTATTTACATATCCAATAAATATGCAATCAACAGTTTTTGATCCTATCTTAATCTTTTTTGGATCAGGCACCAAAATTTTGGCAAGACACCCCCACATTCATAAGTATTTATAGGATGGTTGTCTTACATTTCATAATTTATAAGGGCTCTTATCTATTTTCTTCTGAGACATCTTATTTAAAAGGTAATTAACTGTTAACACAGCTCCCCCGCCCCCCCACATGTACTATGATAGTCTAGAGCTCAATATAAGAGAATTCATCATCTTTTTTAGAGTGTCATTCTTTCGCTTAGCAATACCATTTTGCTGAGGGATATAGGAAGCTATTGTTTCATGTCTGATCTCATGGTCAACACAACTCAGTGAATGGTGATACATATTCACCACCTCGTTCACTTTAAATCACCTTAATCTTCTTATTAAGTTAATTTTCAACCTCATTCTTATAGATAACAAACTTCTTTATAACTTCATCCTTACTTTTGATAAAATACACAAAATAATATTTTGTGTTATCATCAACAAAAGTGATGAAGTACTTATTCTCACTATGTGTTGGTATATCCTTTAGACCACACATGTCAGTGTTGATTGGGCCGAGTGACTCAATGCTTCTTTCAACATATTGAAAGGATGACCTTGTCATTTTTGCTTCAACACAAGTCTTACACTTGTGTTTCGGGTCAAGGTGGAATGTAGGTATGTTTTACATGTTTATTAATCTACACAATACATCATAGTTAACATGTCCTAATATACCATGCCACAAACATGAAAACTCAAGGATATAAGTGGAAGAGCTTTTGCTTTTATTTTTATTTATCTTAGGCATAATGGTCATTACATTGAACTTGAATAGTCCATCAGATACATAGTTCTTTCCCACAAAACATTCCCTTATTGGACAGTACAACTCTGTCCGACTCAAAAATAATGCGAAAGTCATACTTGCTTAATAGTGATTTGGGCATTAGATTCTTATGAATCTATGAAACATATAGTACATTGTTCAGAATGAGCTCCTTGCTAGAGGTCATCTTTAGCATCACTTTCCCTTGACCCATGATGTCTGAGGTTGCTGAGTTCCCCATAAATAGTGTGTCTCTATCTTTGACTTCTTTAAAGTTGTAGAGAAGCTCCTTATTACAACATATATGTATGGTGACACTAGTATCAATCCACCATTGTCGGAGGTTTGAATCGACCAAGTTCAGTTCAGAGACCATAGCGTAGAGATCGTCCATTTTATGTCCATCATTCAGGTTGGTCTCTTGCTTCTTCTTCAGCTTTTTGTACTCTGAAGATTTGTGACCGACTCGATCATAGTTGAAGCATTTCTCAGAGAACTTCTTCTTACTTATGCCTCCTCTAGGTCCCATCTTAGAAGACCTGGGATTCTTTCGTTTCAAGTTTTGACCATGTTGGCTTTTATAGTAGCTTGAGAGAACAACTTTCTCTCTGAACTCTTGTTGTCTTGCTCAATACAAACTCTAACATTCTTCCATATTCATCTCCTTCCGCTTATGCTTCAGGTAGTTTTTGAAGTCCTTCCAGCCGGGAGGTAGTTTCACAATAATAGTTGCAACCTGGAAGGTTTTACTCAGCACTCTGCCTTCTGAGTGAATCTCGTGTAGAATCACCTGAAGCTTCTAAACTTTCCTAATCATCTTCTTGGAGTCAACCATCTTATAGTCCAGGAATTGACCCACAATGAATTTCTTGGCCCTTGCATCCTCCGTCTTGTACTTCTTGTCTAGGGACTCCCACATCTTTTGGTTGTTCTCTTCGTATTATACACAACGTACAACGAGTCGGCAAGGCAGTTAAGGATGTAATTTTGGCATAAGAACTCAAAATGAGTCCATGCCTCCACTACACTAATAGTCTAGACATCAGTAGCATCCTCAGCATTCTTGGGAGGTTCCTCGATCAAGAACCGAGCCAAATTCAATGTGGTAAGGTAGAAGAGCATCTTCTGCTACCACCTTTAGAAGTTTAACCCAGTGAATTTCTCTGCCTTTCCCTGTGATTGATTGGATCATTTTCAATCGGGGTGGAGGGGACCTTCACATGTTGAGCTTATTGCATCTCAACATTTTCTGTGGTCATCTCAATAGAATCGAATATATTTTAAGATTATTGGAGGACAATCTTTGTCGAAGATAGAGGGGAATTACTGAGTTTGAAATTACAAAATCAAAATCGGTATTATCTGTTAAATGGCTTGACTTGATAATCTCAAGTTGTCGGCAGGGCTAGTTCGGTCGAGATTCCAGTTGTCCGAGCAGGTGTCAAGTTATTATGTCACCCAACCACCAAGTCGGCTGAGTAGCAGAGTCGCCCGACCACCAAGTCGGTCAAGTAGCAAAGTCACCTGACCAAGTTGGCCATGTAGCAGAGTCGCCCAAGCACCAAGCCGGCCGAGTAGCAGAGTCACCTAACCACCAAGTCGGCCGAGTAGCAGAGTCACCTGACCACCAAATTATCGCCCGAGTAGCAGAGTATCGCCCGAGTACCAAGTGCTCGAGCATGGAGTTCAAGTGCTTAGGAAGTAATCCTGAGTGGGTTTCCAAGTGCTCGAAAATAGAGAAGCTAAGGCCTACATTCAACGCAGTTTCATTTGATTAGATTCATCCCCTATGGCGATGCTTAGAGGTCACAATGACGTCTATTTCCCATGATACAATGGTGGACTGCGATCACTACCAAGCACGGGTTGGGCATAGCGAACTAAGGAAGTACCCAATTGCTATCACGGGTAGTCTACTGAGTGGAATGAATTGGGAAAGAAGAAAGATGGTAGAACAAAGATGGAAGAGAATCGCTTTTCTATTGCTGTCGTTGCTATTTTTTCTCTTGCTCACGACCTCCTTTTATATGAGCACATTCACAATGGAGTCTCCTTCTTCCTTTCCACCTCTTTTCCATTTACATTTTCAACACAAAATATATTTCATTATATCTATCCATGATTTAATAGCAATGGGATTTCTCTTCTATGAATCATGACTATTGTAAGCGATTACTCCGTGATTGTTGCACGCTATCGCTCAAGTCAACTCCTTTTGTGATTGCTCCGTCGATTTTGCAATTGCTCCTATGAATTGTGATTGCTCGACCGATCACTCTTTTTCTCTTCTATAATTGCTTCGTAATTTCTACTGCTCTACAACTATTGTAAGTGTAAGCAACTGCTATCTCAATTTTAATCTTCAATTAAACTTTGTCTGATTTTTCCTTGATCCCAAGATTAGCTGTGGATTGGATTCTTTCTTTTTTATAATAGTTAATTGAAATGCATGCCTAACCAATACATTATTCGCCTAATTATATGATTAAAATGCATGTCTTATCAAAAAATTTAATACATTGTTGGAGTTAATTGAAGATTGTTTACTAGATGTATTGTCAAGCTTTAATTTTAATACGTGGTAATTATTTGTACAAAGGGATAATATATTTCTAATTGTTTTTTTACTAATATTGTTCTTATGTAGAATTTAAATTAACAGATTTCTTAATTATTTTCTACTCCTCTGAAATTTTGCTAACTTAAATTGTTCTTATGTGGAATATTGAAGAACACAATTATAAATATTTTTAGTACTTTTTTAATTTAATAAATAATGTTGAATTTTTAGCTACTACTATTGTTGTTGAATCTATGTAGGCGAAGGTAAGATTTATACGTATTAGAAATCGTTCTTTAAGATTTATGAGATTCTAAGCTGACGATGTCAAAATTTATTTGTGTTAGGTTATTTTAATGTCAAATCAAGAGAGAAAAAGGGGAAACAATATTCTATCATTCTTTAAGTAAAGAATTGATAATCCATCATCATCCGAGAGGACCGAGACTAATACATCCATTCCTAATGAGGAGTTCGAACCTCCTTCTAAATCTCAAAGAGTTGAGTTTGATGAAACATCACTTGAACAGGATCCTAGATTGTGTATTTCAATGTGGCGACATCCTATTAATTATCGTGATGAGATTAGACGAGTTTACATCAAAATGGAGTCATATCAACTTAAATTGTAGGAGTACCCACGATATGAATTAGGAAAGCAACATCGTCAATTTCAATATACATGGTTTTAAAAAATTTCATGGTTAGAGTACTCTCCTTCAAAGGATGTAGTATTTTATTTTCCGTGCTATCTTTTTGAATTAAGTGAAGCACAAGAATTTGGATTTACAGTTGAAGGGTTTAAAAGTTGGAATCCACAAAATCTGTTATTGTTGTAATGAATGTAACTTGACATATAGATAAAGTTATGAATTGAAAATTTTCTGAACAGATTCAACAAAATCGATTAAGACTTGCAACAACAATTGAGAGCATCCGATGGCTTAGTTTGCAAGCATGTGAATTGAGAGGTCACGATGAATCTTCATATTTCCAAAATTGTGGTAATTTCATTGAGATGCTAAAACTTTTGGGAAAATGGAATGCTAGTATTGGCGATGTCATCTTAGAGAAACCTCCGAGAAATGCAAAGTATACCTTACTAGAAGCTCAAAAAGAAATCTTACATACTATTAGTAACAGAGTCCAAAATAAAATGTGTGATGAAATTAGAGATTCTAAGTTTTGTATTTTGGTGATATATAACAAAGAACAAATAACTATAATTTTGAGATTTGTTGATGTCCATGGTTTTTGCAAGAGCATTTTTTCCAAATTATGCATGTTCATTACACCACAGTTGCAACACTTAAGAGAGAAATATGCGATGTTCTCACTAGATATAATCTAGAAATTCATAATATACAAGGTCAAGGGTACGATGGTGCTAGCAACATGTGTGGTGCTTTTAATGGATTGCAAGCTTTATTTTTAAAGATTGTCCCTATGCATATTATGTGCATTGCTTTGCCCATTGACTCTAGCTAGCGTTAGTTGCAGCTATTGAAAAGGATATTTCTATATAAATTTTCTTTTTGAATATGACGACTATTGTTAATCTTGTTACATCTTCTTCTAAACACAATACTGAGTTACAATCTACTCAAGTTAATGAAATTGCACGTTCTGATGTTGCTGGTGAATGCGAGATAGGATGAGGAGATAATCAAATTGGTAATTTGCATCGAGCAAGAACCACTCATTGGAGTTTCCATTTTGATTATATATGTGACTTAATAAATATGTATGATGCAACGATTAATATGCTTGAAATCATTATCACTTATGGTTTCTCTACTTCAATGCGTGGGGAAGTTGATGGTTCCTTAATAGTGATGAAGTCTCTTGATTTCTTTTTTATTTTGCATTTGATGCATAAAATTATGGGGATAACAAATTTACTTTGTCATGTCTTGCAACAAAAATCTGTTGATATCATAAATGAAATGAATTTGGTCTCTACAACTAAAGCATTTCTCTTGACATTGAGAAATGATGGTTTTGATATTCTTCTTTCATATGTCAAATCATTTTGCATAAGATTGGATGTTGATATACTGGATATGAGTGCTCGTTGTAAGCATTCTAGTTGTTCATGCTAGCAAAAGGATACCATCACAGTTGAGCATCACTTTCATTGTGATATATTAATGCTACAATAGATTTTTAGTTGGAAGAGTTAAACTCTAGATTTAGTGATGAGATAGTAGAACTTCTTATGTTTAGCTTTTCTTTGGATCCAAAAGATAATTTTAAATGGTTCGACATTGATAAGATGTGTATTCTCGCTGAGAAGTATTATCCTGAGGACTTCACTGAATAGGAAATACATAATTTGAGGTGACAACTACAACATTATGAGCTCGATGTAGTTTGTCATGAAAATTTTCAGAAAATGTCCACTATCTCATAATTATGCCGAGGGTTATTTGAAACCAAAAAATTACAATACTATAATTTGATCGACAAGTTGATCTGTCAAGTTTTAACTTTGCCTGTTTCTACGGCAACTACAGAGCATGTATTTTCGACTATGAAGCATGTTAAAACAATTCTTTGTAATAGAATGGGAGAGGATTTTCTGATAGATTTTATGATTATCTACATTGAGAGAGAGTTTGCTTCAAGTATTGATTCAAATTCTATAATTGATGAATATTATGCTTTGAAGAATTGTAAATCACAACTTCAATAGTATGTGTATGTATATATGGATCATCCTTGTATCTTTGGAGTTTGTTATTGAAGGTATGCACATTGCACATTAGAACACAAAGCTTAGTTTGTTGTTGCAAATTTAATCCTATTTTTATTTTCACTATCTTTTTCATAAAATAATTTGTACTTTGTGAAATTAAATCTCAAATTATTTCAGCAGCTATCTATGAAACTTTGAGAGAATGAATATTATTGATCACAATGATAAGATTATATACAATTGTTTCATACAAGATAAGCATGAATAAACTCCTAATTTAGACAACTATTTACAAGGAATGAGATCAACTAAAGATGACAATTAAATCAATGAAATCTACACAACTCTTCACAGATATACACATATCTAATCTACTATGCCCCCTCAAGATGGAGGTTCTGGAGAAACGCCAATCTTGAATATCAAACTATGAAGACGAGGGCTAGATAATGGCTTGATGAGAGCATCAGCAAGTTGAGCTCTTGACAAGACATGAGAAACATGTAACTTGGCACCTTGGACAAGTTCGCGAACAAAATGATAGTCCAAGGCAATATGCTTCACATGAGAGTGAAAAATTGGATTCAAAAGAGATAGGTGGCTCTAATATTATCACTATAGATGGCAGGTATAGCCAAAATAGGAACATGTAGTTTTCGAAGGAGAGAACAAATCCAAGAAATTTCAGCAACACTCGATGCAATGGCTCGATATTCAGCTTTCGTAGAGGATCGAGCAATGGATTTTTGTTTCTTAGAGATCCAAGAGATGGGATTAGAGCCAAGGAAGATAACATATGCTTCGGAGGAACAACGTGTTAGGACACGTAGAGAGCTAGAGGGGGTGAATAGCTTCAATCGCTTCTTCAATCTTGATGTTGCAGCGGAAAAACTCGAAGTGACTCCACAATGCTAACACTTGGATTTTACTTGGTCCCCACCTTCTTAGGTGACTAATCTAAGGGTCCACTCTCTTTACTCACAGATACACTATGAAAACCTCCTTCTTGGAGGTGGAGACCTAGGGTTCCCAATCGATTGGCCTTACCAATCAATACCACATCAGATCCGACCGTTCAAATCTACAGAATGGCTCTTTTTTGCTTAGCTAATCGATTAGGTAGTTTATAATCGATTACCCAATCAATTCAAAAGCTACTGTTCATGAAAGAGAAAGTTGCTTAATCGATTGCCCAATCATTCTCACACTTTCTGTTCTCTCATGAAAATGACCATAATCGATTACTCTAATTGATTAGCCAAGCCTAAATTGATTGTCCAATCGATTCACACCTTCTGTTCTCTCGAAACAAATAGTCTCTTAATCGATTAGGAGCTAAGACTAATTGATTAACACCAAGCTTAATCGATTCTGATCCTTACTGTGCACTCACGATTTTGGCTTCTCCCAATTGATTAGAACATGCCTTAATCGATTGGTGAGCCCATTGATTGCCCAATCAATTCCTGCTCCTTCTGTTCTTGAAAGAACAACTTCAATCGATTACCTTGAGCCAATCCATTACCCAATCGATTACTCAACCCTAAACTCCCAATCTGAGTTTAGGGTTCCTTTGTCCAATCCCAAAGTCATTTGTAACCTGCCAGGGCTTCTTCACCAAGTATTCGGTCAACCTTTGGCTCACTTAAACTTTCTATCTCATGTCAAGTATTCAGCTCCTAGATGACCTACCTTGGACTTATCATCTTGTGCCAAGTGTTCAGCTCCTAACTGACCCATCTTGGACTTAACCTAGTTCCCAACTAGGTTTGTCTAGCTCCTAACTAGGTTTGCCTAGCTCCCAACTAGGTCTTCCAATGCCTAACCCTGTTAGGGCTTCCATTGCCTAGTTCTCAACTAGGTTTTCCATTTTCCTAGTCCTACTAGGACTTGCAATGTCTAGTTTTCAACTAGAACTTTCCACTGCCTAGCCCCGCTACTCTAGTTAGGTCTTCCACTATCTAGTCCCACTATATCTTTCTTCTTGCCTAACATTAGTTAGGACTTTCCATTTTCCTAACCTCCAGTTAGGACTTTTGTAGTCAAGTCTCTAGTCAACCTTGATCTACTTGACTTCTTTCTCACATATTGTCCAAACATTGAAACTCAAGCTTGAGCCATCCTGAGCTTAATCAAGTTGGTCAACCTTGACCTAAGGGCTATTGCACAAACAATCTCCCCCTTTTTATGTTTGACAATATGTTTAAGTTAGGTTAACCCATATTTGCCCAACTCCCTTCTTCAACTCATGTCAAAGCATAAATGAGAGTTTCCTAATTTGAACCTTACATTTTTCTCCTCCTTTGACACACATCAAAAACTCTTCCCAAGAGTCTCATCTCCTCTTAAAGCAAATCCCTCCTAGAGATTGACTTCTCAAATAAAAGTCTCATACCTTTCATTGTGTCACAATGAAGATTCTCAACAACCATTATCTCCTCATCCTATCACAATGAAGATTTTTCAATCTCCCATTGTCTCCAATGCTCAACCTTGAGCATTTCTTCATTTCACCATGGTGAAGGTTCCCAACCTTCCATTGTCTCCTCATCCAAAACAAAATCTCCAACCCATGCCTTTATGGAAGACCTCCCCCTCAAAGTATGCTCCAAACTTCTATCATTACACCAACAATGATTTGAAATTCCTAAACTTTTAGGAAATCCAAAAATTGAAGTTATGAGGTTAAAAATTTAACCTTGAATCTAAACCTCCTCCTTAACTCCAAAATAGTCTCCTTTTAACCATTCTTTTCTCATTTTCATCAAGAAAATTATCCTTAAATATTTATCAAAGCATTTCATAGGGTTAGGAATAGTTCAATGACCTAAGCTTGGCTTAATGGACTGAAATCAGACCTATCAATCGATTAGTTTAGCTATCAATCGATTACGATCAGTGTCAATCAATCACCTGATCGATTCCGTGAGCTTCTGTGCTCGCGAAAATTTACCACCAATCGATTAACCTAATTGATTGGTGTGAAGTAATCGATTATCCAATCTATTACGGTAATTGAATTTTCTGATTCCAATTTCAGACCAAAATTCAGAAATCCATAAATAATTGTAGGAAATTCAAAAAATCACAAAATTACATGTAAACATTACTTATGTTATATACCATCAGGGAAAAAAAAAGTTTTTATGAAAATATATCCTATTTTCAAAGAATTATTCAAAATTAAAAATTATTGAAAACTTTAATGTTTCACTCCAACTTTGTATCCATTTGATCAATGGTGATTCCTATCAAAAGATAAACTTCACTAAGGTTTTCCAAAATGATTTTTGAAATGTTTTTAGAAAATAATTTCCAACCATGATCTTTGGGCTAAATGTATATGACTTGCACATTTGCTTTCCCCATGATTAGACTTCACATGATCATTTGTTTGGTTGAAACTAAAACTCAAAAAGATGCACTAAATCAACATCTTGAGTTTTGTTCATCCTCCTAACATTTCACTTGTATATAATATATCTCAATACACATACAAGTCAACTCTATAGTGTTGTGAGATGTATAAATGAGTTTTTCCTAAACTAAGGGGTTATGCATCTCTATCTAGGTATTTTAGACTTGATCATTCTACCTAGGATGTCAACTAATGTCATTATTCTTAATTTCAAAGAATTAAAAATTTATGCATGTAAATGATTATGACATAAAACAAATGCAATATTTTTTTAAAAAAATGAAAAAAAAATTATCCTATATGATGCATGCATGACATGACATGTAGCATTTTTCATAATAATATGAATGATAAGATATGATGTCATGGCATGTGATAGAGCACACAAAATATGACAATTATAACACACAAAAAAATACCTAGATTTTCATCTAGGTTTCATCCTTAACTATTATGCCAAAATAAGCATAAGGTGCTCCCATCTTCCTAGAAAATGTCAAAGTCTCAACTTGACATTTCTTTGAATTCTATCCTATTTGTGTCAATTCAATTAATCTCAAAACCTCAAATTTTATTTGCACAATTTACTCTTAAAGAGCAAAGATCAACTTCTCATTTTCAAGGTGTCATAATATCTTAAAAATTTCCTAAAGTGTCAACTTCACCGTGGTTAGGTTAACTACCCTTCCAATTAGAGTTAACATACCCTAAAACCATCTAAGGTGTAGAGAACACACTCTTAGGAACTCAAAACTTATTGGTGTTCCTTGGGTGTTCTAGGCATTCACTACGGATAACTTCCCTAGTAACCTTTCTAATAACTTTCCTAGGCTTCTTAGAGGTCTTAGTCATATTAGTCTTCTAAATGTCAACACTAGGGTGGTCATATTTTTCTTGGACTTAGATTTGTATCCCAAACT
This sequence comes from Hedychium gardnerianum, assembly GCA_038050645.1. NCBI lineage: Eukaryota > Viridiplantae > Streptophyta > Magnoliopsida > Zingiberales > Zingiberaceae > Hedychium > Hedychium gardnerianum. The sequence continues at coordinate 9,938,219 of JBBUKS010000042.1, forward strand.
CATCTTGTCCATAGATGACTCTTGTCTATTTTCACCTAGGTTTTGCTTCTTGGACCCTTTAGAGTTATTTGTCATTTTCTCTAGGGTCTTTTTTAATTTATCAAGTCTTGATCTCAAAACTTGATTTTCCATCATTAAATCTTCAAATTTAGATTTTTCATGATTGCCTTTGATTTTCCTTTTTTATGCATATATCTAGTTTTCTTAAGATTCTTGCCTAGATTGTTCTCATCCTTGAATTGGGTAGGTCTACATTTAAACCCCCTAAATTTTTCACTATGTTCATAAAAATTTCTATTTTCATGGTAATTAGCACCAAGGTGATAAAATCTATTTTTAGTATGATGTGACTTATGATTATCTTTAGAATTATCATGCTTCCTATTTTCATGATAAAAAGCATTAAAATCATAAAAAATATTTCTAACATGCTTTCTATCATGATATGAAGGATTACCATTAACTAATGATACCTTAATTTTACTCTTGGAGGCTCCCCCTTGACTTGAGCTTCCTCCTATGTTCTTGGTCAGATTCTTCCCACTTGGACATTGATTTCGATAATGTCCCTTTTGGTTGCAAGAAAAGCACACAATGTGCTCCTTGCCCTTTGGTATCATGGGGCCGACCTCTTTTGGCTTCTCCGTCACTTTGAGTGTCACTTTAGTCTTCTTCTTGACTAATCTTGGACACTTGTTCTTGTAATGCTCATTCTCCCTACACTCAAAGCATATGATATGATTTTTATTTTTACAATTTGAAATTATTATACCTTCTTTACTTGTAGGGATGACATATGATTCTTCCTCATTGACTCCGGAAGTTGAAGCTTCTTCTTGTTCTGGTGTCAATGATCTCTTCCTCTTAACCCTTGAGGTGTATGCTTCTTCTTCAATTTCCTCCTCGGATGTTGAGCACCTCTCAACTTCCGAATCCTCATGCATTTGAAACAAAGAGTTTCCCTCTTTGCCTTTTTCATTACTTTACGTTGAGGATGAATCTTCATGAAACCTTGCCAACTCGCTCTATAGCTCCTTGGCATCTTGATATTCTCCAATTTTGCACAAGAGATTGTTAGGCATCAAATTAACCAACAATTTGGTTACCTTCTCATTTGCCTCTAATATCTTAATTTGCTCCTCGGTCCATTTTTTTTCTTCTTGAGGAGCTTCCCTTTGCTATTCACGGGAGCTTGAAATCCCTCCATTAGAACAAATCATTACTCTATATCCATCATGAGAAAGTTCTCAACCCTTGATCTCCAAAGATTGAAGCTTCCCAT
>JBBUKS010000042.1:9939600-9959122 GCA_038050645.1 Hedychium gardnerianum
CCCTCCTTTTCGGAGGGTGGCTTTGGGGGGGGGGGGGGAGGAGGAGCTGGCTGACTCCCGGTCGTCGATGGGTCTCGCTCAACGGAAGACGCCCATGCCTCCAATTCGGCCAACCGGTCGCAGATGACCTTATAGTTGGCGAAGGACCTCTTTAGGCGGTTCCCTTGCGTTATGACCGTCACCCTCGCCTACTAGGATAGTATTCGTTACTCGAATATAACACGTATAAACCAAAAACAAAAAAGGACTCTTACCTTCATTAGGTCACCAACTAAAGAGTCGGTCAGCGACAGCAGGGTCTTCTGCTCGGCGGTCTCCTGGACTTCATCCCACATAGCCGCCAAAGTCCCCTAAAGGGTAAAGAATCGGGCCCTTTGTGCTGATACCCCTTCCACCTCTGACGGCTGGTGCCCTAGCAGGATGGCCGCCACTCGGCTGGGGCCGGAAGAAGAAGTGGTCTGTGGCAGATCTTCTGGCACTCTTGGGGTGGTGCTGGCTACTCCCCTATGCTCCTCCTGAGTTTTCGAAAGATCGACGATCGAGGGAGGAGGACTGGCCCTACTGCTTGCCCTCAGAGCTCGTCGCCTCGACCGCTTTATCCTCAATGGGGAGTCAGAGGCCGTCGAAGAGCTGCCCCGGGTCGGCTCCACGGGTGACCCAAGGGCCTGTAGTTCTGCCACGGGAGACAGCTGCGTCTCACGATTGTCGCGCTGCCTTTTCCTTGGCCCCGATGCCCCCGACTCCTCCGACGATATCAACTCGGGGAGCATGGGAGAGATCCGCTTGGGTGTTGGTGATACTTTCCCTATCGGCTGTACGGGCTCGCCCGACGTGGTAGTCACCTCAGCAATCAGCGCGTTTCCTCGCGCCTTCATTTCATCTTTGGACATTTTCGCAATCCGATTGAGGGTGACTTTCAACATGGTTTCAGCTACACCAAAGAGATAAAACTTCAGTTAGCAATCATAAGGCGTAACTAGAAGAAAAGCTTACCGAAGGGAGCCCCCAAAGCTGCGGCCACAGGGCTAAGGTCAAACCGATATAAAATCCCCTCCTACAGCAAGGCCCGACTATTGAACTTTAGGTCCTTGGCCCGACTCAACGAGTCTAGATATGTCGCTTCTCTTCGGAAAGTCCGCGACGAAGGCACTGGAGGTAGCTCGACACGCCACTCAATTGACCAAGTTATCGGGTTCGGGGGGCAGAGATAGAAAAATTGGGGTTTCCAACCCTTATGCGATGAGGATAATTTTTTCAAAAAACTACAGTTCGATCAGGCCATGAAATAAAAAACCTATCCTCTATCTTCTTCGGATAGAAGAAATAGTAAAAAACATGATGGACTAGCGGGATCCTGTACAACCTAAATACTATGACCACTCTGCACAACAACCTAAAGGAGTTGGGTCCTAGCTGCGATAGGGGGATCTGGAAGTATTCGGAGACGTCAGAGAAGAATGCAGGGATTGGGAAGCGTAGCCCATTCATCAAATGACCTCGGAAGAAAGTTACAAAATCGGGGGGAGGAAGGTGAGGGCGATCTAGACCGCTCGGGATCACTATCCGGTGGTCGTCGGGAATGTTATACGACGCTTTTATTTGGTCTAGGTCACCTCCGTTAAAATCTGACTCCAACGACATGTACCATAGCGACGAAGCACTCTCCTCGGACATGATGACCAACTCCAACACACCCTAGACAAGGAGGAAAATGGAGAAGCAAGATACTTACCTGAAGACTAGGGGCATACAAAGGTCGAAGGCTGAAAATCACAGTTGCGAAGACAAACATGCGACGAACACAGGCAAACAAAAACGCAAGCAGAAGTCTTAGGGTTTTTTCGGCCACACTGTTATATACCCTTTGCCACAGCGTATCCACCGTCGGATGACTGAGCCCCCAGCGAGTAGGAGATAACCTCCGCCGCTAGATCTGGTTCGAAATCCCAAGCGCCCCAAAGCATCATTGCTTCCGACTCAGACGCTTTGGGTTCTACCCTCATCACATCCCATCAATGCCCATTACCTTGTCAAAGTATGACAACATGACATTTGCACAACTCTCGAAGCAGATTGTGCATGACTCGCTGCCACCGCCTTCCCTAAGCAAAGTCACATTTTTTTTTACATCTTCAACTATCCAGTCAATCAGACTCCCGCCTCCCTCGACTGGACTTGTGCGGAAGGCTTGTGATGTGGGGTCAAGGTAAGCCCTTTGGGGGCTCACGATAATGGTGCTAAGGAATGCTTCACCCGGGGCTATCCCCAATCGGGGGCATCTTCAATCGGGCACCCCGACTAGGACCCTCTTCATCAACCAGGAAGGCATCGTCCAAGGACTTCTCCAATCGGGGGCATCTGCAACTGGGCGCCCCGATTGTGACCCTCTCCTTCAATCGGGAATTCTTCGCCCGAAGCTAGCCCCAGTCGGGGCCATCTTCAATTGGGTGCCCCGACTAGGACCCTCTTCATCAACCGGGAAGGTGTCGTCCGGGAACATATCTAATCGGGACCATCTTCAGCTGGACGCCTCGACCGGGAGCCGGAAAACCAGAGACGGGTCCCTTACCCCCTGGCTGGGTAAAACCCAAGTCACTTAAGGTCCAAGCCCATTATCAGGAGATAGGAAAAATACCAGACCCTGAAAACCCTGGTGGAGCACGTGCCTCACTACGGTTACGCGTACTAGATACGTAAAAAATACGGTGGGATGTAGCTCTCACTGAGATACAGTCCCCTCATACCTCTTCACTAAGACGACATAAGAGAAAGACGGTAGAAATCAAGTATAAAAGCACCAGATGAGGTATTAAGAAAGGACTCTCTTCTATTGGCATTGCTTCACGACTCCATTGTATTATACTAACTTGAGCGTCGAGAGATCTTGTCGGAACCACCCCCGGCAGTCCTGCTGACTCTTAGGGTTCCTTTATTGTCTATCCAAGATCAATTGAGAACTCCTGTTGGCCTCGCTTGGAGCTCCACCGACGCGACTTAGGAAACTCGCAATTATATGAGCTACATCGCCTGTGGCTCACCAGTTGACGTGATTCTCTGACAGGATCAGTAGATGATTTAACATTATGAATAATTTAAATATTATGAGCATATAATATACTCTTCGAGATATTTAAATTTTAATTATATAAAAACTCGTCTTATATTTTTATTATGATATTATGTCCCGAGGATTAATTGAAGTTTCGTAGATAATATTGAAAAGAATATCCTTTTAAACAAAGGTTTTTTAAAAATATATTAAAAAAAATCTCTCAATTAAAATTTATATACTTAATTTATTCAAAAAGTATTCATAATAGTCACTATGATTTCATAATTATTATAATATGAATTTATTTATTCATCTAATATTTATATTATAATAATTACAAAATCATAATTATTATAATTCAAATTTATTAGAATCAAAATATTTATATTATAGCAACTACGATTTATAGTTATTGTATCTCAAATTTGTCATATTCAATAATATTTATATTATAACAATTACAATTTTATAACTATTATAATATGGATTTGTCATGTTCATATAACATGTGACAAAAGATAATAATATTCTATAAAAGATGAAATCTGTCATCTTAACGGCTCTCATGACTTTCCACATCAATAGATGAGAATAAATTAAGAAATTAAAATAAGTTATCACATAGAAAAATATTTCTGTCGACTTTACTAAGAATTAACTGTTATTTAATTTTATAAATTTATCATGTAATAATTAATTAAGTTATATTTGAGAAGATAAAAGATAATAATATTGAATAATATATTTGAGAATAATTAAATTATTTTATCTGGAATTAATAGGATAGATTTCATTTTAATAATAAAAATAAAAATAACGTTCCAAGTGATGATTTTTACACTAAGGGCACTCTTTTATTTTTATCCGAGTTTGTTTAAGAGGGGTGTGTCTGAGTCTGATTAGGTTGGACGAGGATCAATCAGACAATGAGGGGCCCTGTAGAATGATTAAAGAAAAGCAGCCTGTTCATTAATTTCGCCTCCTTTATTTTTATCACGCGCCAGATCTGCCGCATCGTGTTTGTTAATCTGTCGTCGCTTTGTGACTAGTCGCATTCTTTGGACCGGTGGGAATCATTTCGTATGGCGTCCACAGAAGACACTGACGTACAATGGTATCAACTTGCTTCTAGATTTTTCTTAAATCTATTTGGTTGGCCGGGCCTGGTTGGGCTTTGGTGATTTATAGCCCTAGAAAATTCCACGACATCGCTCCTTTGGTCCGCCACTTGGTTCGTCGATTTGGTTCGACCACAGTTCCTCATGGTCCGAGCCCCGACGATCGCCGTTGCCGCCTGATGCGCTCCCTTCCGTCTCGCGTCACCGCAGGTCTCATCGCCGCCCTCCTCTCGGCCTGCCCCTTCCCTTCCCCTCCTAATATCCTCTTCTTCGCCGCCGCAGCCGCTGCTCTCTCGGTCCTCCACCTGTCCAAACCCAGCGTCAGCCCCCCTACTCCGGTTCTCTATCGCCGTCGCCACGGATTCCACCGCGCGGTGGAGTTGAGACACGCCGTATCGTCTCCACCTTCGCTCACCTTCTCCTCTCCCGAATTGCTTTCGGATTGGATCCGCCCTCATCTCCCCTTCGACCCTGTCTCCTCTTGGGGCGCGGTTCCTGGGTCCAAATCCCTCATAAATCTATGGATCGAGGTCAACCGCGGCGAGACCTCGATCCTCCTCCTTCCCGACTCTGAGATTGATTCGAGCGGCGAGAATGATGGAGCCCTCACCGCCCTCCGAGTCGTCAACGTGGTTATCGTTAGGATCCGTAATCCCCGCGGCGAAGTCCTTGTCGAATCGCACCAGATCCTCTCCGATGGCACGGTGCGACGCCGGTACCGCCCGCTCTCCGAGAAGATGATGCCTGGGGAGGCTGTCGAGGAGGCTGCCGTCCGTGCGGTCCGCGAGGAATTGGGGAAAGACGCGGTGAGGATTGTGCCCGGGACGTATGAGGTGAGGGTGGAGGACAGGGCTTCCACCTCGTATCCGGGCCTTCCGGCACGCTACATCCTGCACATCGTTGATGCCGACGTGGATGGACTGCCGGAGGCGGGCGAATTCTCGACGGAAGAGAACGGCGAGGGCGTTGACGCAGTGGAGGAGAAAGCAGTTTTTGTCAGGAAGCATTTCTGGAAGTGGGTCGATGATGACGGCAGCATGCATCAACCCTATGAATGATGCGGATTCAATCATCCACAAGGTGAGTTTTTTTGCATAGAATTACAGTTTCCAAATTTGTTCCACAGCGCATGATTTGTAATTATCTATAAAAATTTGTTTTTGTTTTGGTGAATGTTATCTGGTGTCTGTTTTTTTTTTCACTCGGGCTCCTCTCCTTTGCCGAAAACTTCCGGCGTGAGGGCACCAAAGCGATAATCATTAAATCATACTTTTGATATTGTCGGGCCATTGGTTAGATGTGCAATTTATCAAAGGTTAACCATTAAACCATATGTCTGATTTTATCGGGCCATTGGTTAGATGCGTCCTTTCGATACTATAACATTTTGAGGACTATAACTTTTTGGAGACTATAGTATCATGAGTATTATAGTTTTTTTGGACATCGTAGTATCTCAAGTACAGTAGATTTGATGTTGTAACATCCAAGTACTGTACTTTTTGAGTATTATATAGATTTTGAGTATTGTAGCACCGTACTGTAATTTCTCAGGTACTGTAATATCTCGAGTCCGAATCAGAACACGTAAGACAAAATCCAAATACTCGAGAGAGTCGAAAAATGAGACGGATCGATCGAGAAATAAGGCCAGAAGCTCAGGAGTAACTCCGGATATCATCATTATCCATGGGAAAAGATTAGCTGTTAATAGATCTACATATTTTTTGACATATCTTAGAAAAGAGTGACGAACTATAATTTCAATTGCCCTTGTGAAACATTACATTTTACACGTGTTCAAGCGATTGAACTGCCAGCCGCGAGCAAACTCTCCGACCCTATTTCCAAAGCATTGCTTACGAGTATAGATCTTCTCTCGCAAGATTTGGCGTAGGCACCAGCACCAACGACCGGGCCTTCTTCATAACGATCCCAAACTTCTCCTCCATGTCCTCCGCCGCCGCTTCCTTATTCCCCTCCGCCGCCTGCCACTCGAACGAGTGCACCAGAGTAGCCACCATGTACGCCACCATACGCTCCGCCATCACCATCCCCGCGCATATCCTCCTCCCCGACCCGAACGGCAGGTACCTGAAGTCGTTGCCGCTGAAGTCCCAGCTCTGCTTCCCCGCCTCGTCGCAGCCGACGAACCTCTCCGGCCTGAACTCCAGAGGATCCTGCCAAATTTCTGGGTCCCGGTGGATGGCCCACACGTTGACAAAGACCCTGGCGCCGGCGGGAACGGTGTAGCCGCCGATGACGCAGGTGGCGCTGGGGCAGTGGGGGACCATCAGCGGGAGGGCTGGGTGAAGGCGGAGCACCTCCTTGATGACGGCAGCGAGGTAGGGGAGCCGGAAGATGTGCGACTCCTCGACGACGGCGTCTCGACCCACCACGGAGTTCAGCTCCGCCTGCACTCGCCGGAGGATCTCGGACTTACGTACTATCTCGGCCATGGCCCACTCTACCGTGTTGGATGAGGTCTCTGATCCGCCCACCACCATGTCCTGACAAATTGTTATTTTCAAAAAAATAATTAGATAAAAAATAATTATTTATAAAAAAAAAACATAATTGATTAATTGTTTGATATTTTAGTTTTTGAGTGTGCTCTCTTGTATCGGTCTGTCTTGACGATTCAGAACAGTGACACGTCTAACGCACCATGAGCAGAGCTTTGACGTTGGTCATGGTGAATGGTGTCTTCCCGTCGCCGCCCTCCATCTCCAGCCTCAGCATCAACTCCAAGAAGTCTTCTCCGCCGTCGCCTTGCTTCTTCCTTTTCTTCATCTCGATGATCTCCTCGAAGATTTGGTCGAACCGGCGCAGGAGCGTGCGCATCTGGCGCTGGATCCCCTGCAGATCCATCCACGCCACCGCCGGGAAGAAGTCCGATACATTGGGGCGCCCCAGGAGCTCGGTGATTTCCGCCACCAGCTTCCGGAACTCCCTTCCCACCTCGATGCTCCTCTCGTCGCCGTCCTCCAGCGTGCTGCCCCACAGCGTCCTTGTCACCGCGTTCATCGTCGCCAGGAACATCTCCACGCCGACATCCACCGCGCTCCCGGCCCGCGACCGGATTCTTTCCACCGAAGCCCGAACCTCCCGACGACGGAGCGCGTAGACGGCGTCGAGCCCCGCGGGGCCTAGCATCTCGCGGACGCAGACGCGGCGCAGCATCCGCCACGTGGGGCCGTTGGGGTTCCACGCGATATCGGCGTCGCCGCCGTAGCTGATGATGCGGCCGGCGGCGGGGACGTCGCGGTTGGCGAAGACGGCGTCGTGGTCGCGGAGCACCTCGCGAGCAATGGAGGGCGAGGAGATGACGACGGCGAGCTTGCTTCCGAGGCGGAGGCTGAAGATGGGGCCATGGTCGCGCGCGAGGCGGGCGAAGTGGGCGTGCAGGTCGGCGCGGAGGAAGGGGAGGCTGCCGAGGAGGGGAAGGCCGCGAGGGCCGGGGGGTAGAGGAGGATCATGGCGGCGGCAGCGGAAGAGGGCTGCGTGGGTGAGGGCGGCGAGGAGGAAGGCGAAGGCGTAGAAGAGGACTACGTTTCCAATGACCTCCATGGATTCTGGATATGGCCACTTCCTCCAATCAGTTTGATGTGGCTGTGGATTTGTTTGGGCCAGTGGCAATTAATGACGATGGTCTCAGTATGTATGATGCTATTCTTAGCAAGCACAGCAGGTTTATCCACAGTATACGAATGGCAATGGATTTTTATAATAAAAAAATTACATGCATAATATTTAACAATATAATAATTGTATTTTCATACACACTACAATATTTTATAAATCATGTTAATTATTATTATTATTATTTAATTTTTATATGAATCATTATCCTCTTCCTAATTTCTTTATTTCTCAAACACCACACCTTCTATTAATTCAAGAGACTTTTTTTCGAATTTCTAATTAATATCGATATTTTCTCAAAAGTCACATCTAAATTTTTAAATTTCTTAAACAACACACCATATAATTCCTAATTCAAAGAATACCTTTTTCTCTCCAATATCTATAATACCAATCCAACTTCTAAAGCATTCAAGGTGCAGACTATCTGAGCCATACAAACGTTACCTAAAGCTATATGTTTGCTAACCTCACCACTATGGTACTAATTTCTCTAAATTGTTGTTAATCTCTCTAATCACCATAATAATAATAATATTGATTTTTCCAAACCAACGTCACTATGTGTTGGTCTCTCCAACTCAATATCATTATGGTGCTAATCTCACCCCTAGGGCATGACTAAGGTGATTATCAATGTGGTAGCATTGTCAATGACGAAGCTATGTTCAAGCCTATCCGGACTATAGCCCGAGGGATGGACGGGCATTGAGAAAGAAACGTGATCCGATTTATGACGGGAGAAAGAATAAATGTGAGAGAAAAAGAAAGTTAGCTGGGTGAAGGCATCGCCGTCGACGCTTGTGGCCCATAGTACGGGATCAGCCCGAGTAGATCACCTGAGCTGGCTCCGCCATTGAGCATTGCTACACTGGGCATGAGTCAAATCTCGATAAAAATCGTATATAACAACCTCACTCTCATATGGTGGCCAACTACAGTTTCTAATTTACCTCTCTATATATTACTGTGGAGCTAACCATGTAAGACGTTTGAGATCAATGTATGACCTTTTGTTGCAATTATTATATTAATCTTGTTAGTATTAGCCATAAGAGCTAATTATGAGATGATTTATAAAGAAACTTTTGTATCATATTTCATTGATAAAAAATAAAGTTTATGATTATTGTATTTACTTTATATAAGTGTCAAATAAATAAGTATAATAATATCCTAGAGTAATAGATTATAGTCTACAACATGTCAATTGGTTGAATTGATAGTGGGAGACTATAGATATATATAGAACACTATTCTTAACTATTCTTAATCGAACATTAGTATGCAAGAGCAATATTAATGCGTCGAGACTAACATGTAAGTCAACTGATGACTTAATCTCACAAGTCATGGATATAAAATATCAGGTTGACACATAGGTATATATTAGAGAATATGTACTGAATTGACCCGCTATGAGAATGTTTCATAGATCGTTATATGAGTGTCATAAATATTCTCATAGTGACTATTAGTATGGATAGTCCTTAGACCTCAAGTCACTACGATTCCCTACATAAGGAGTTGTGTACTTTGGTATCAACAAACATCACCTGTAACAAGGTAGACTATAAAGTCAATCACTGGGTATGCAATAAATTATGTGGAGGGATGTGAGTGATGTAGATGAGATCTATCCATTTCATATGACGGAAGTGATATCTATGGACTCCTTGATAAAGTAGGACACAAGAAAGCATGATCATGCTTAAATAAGTCAATATGAGATATTGAGCTATTTGATTGAGTGTGTCTACTTAGAAATCAAGAAACACAAAGATTGATAAGAAGATGACACGGTCTATGCCTTATGGATCAATCTAGATATCGAGGATAGAAAGATTGAGTCATACAAGATAATAGACACGGAAAGATTAAGTCGGATCTCGACATTCTTGTTACTTAGGTAGCAATGATGCATTATTAGATGTCACTCATTGCTTATGTATCTAAAATAATTTTAAAGACATTGCCAACATTATAAGAACATATTGGGTCACACACATAGAGAACATGTTGATATGGAGATGAGTTTATTTTAGTTTGACTAAAATACAATAGATCTTAAGTTGAGTTTGTTAATTCAGCTGAGTTCAGATTAGATTGTATCATTGTGTTAGACTTATTGGATTATTGGGTTAGATTCATTGGATCGTTGGACGAATCCGGATTAGACTCAACCAACTAAGGAGGATTAATGCTCATTAATAGAGATTAATGAAACATTGATGAAAAGAAGACCAAGAGACAAAGATTTTTAATATTCATTGAATGAATATAAAATGTTTGAAAATGAAATTTTAAATATAGATTTTGTGTATTACTCTTGCTCGTCTTCTTCTTCTCCACTTAGCTAAAACTACCTTGAGGGATTGCTAGCACAACCAAAGGTTTGTTCTTCTCCGAAGGCTTCATTCAAACGACGAACGAAGAACGTGTTCATGTGGATACCGAAGAGGAGCGACCATTCTGATTGTGCTGAGATCCGTCAAAGATGAGTTGCTGTCGGGAGAATGTTGTTCACGCAACAAAGATAGCATTTCTAAACAAATGAGTATATCGTATATGCTTGGATCTCTAGAGGGATCAAATTATTTTTCGTTGTGCATGCATGTATTTTCGCATATAGATCCCTACAAATCTCTCCATTGCATCACTCTGCGGTACTAATTTTTCCAACTTAGCATTACATTGAACAGGGGCGGATTTGCATAGAGACCCGGGGGAGCCATGGCCCTCCCAGCCCATATTATTGCTATATATCAATTTTAACCCCCCCCCAATCTATGTGTATTGTTCACTATAAAAAAATAGTCATTTGGCAACGAAAAAAATTTCGTTGCTAAAAAAACGTCGCCAAATTTGGCAACGAAATAATGTAAATTTGTTAGAAATTTGGTGATGAAAATTATTTTCGTCGCCAAATTCATTGCCAATTTAGCGATGAAAATTGTTTTCATCGCCAAATTCTAATAATCCCTTATCTGCGACGAATATAATTATTTGTCGCAAATTAGCGACGAAAAACGTATTCGTTGTAAAATTTCCAACGAATCTGGATTCGTCATAAATAGTATTTTATAATACATTTGCGACGAATCTCAAATTCGTCGTAAAATTCGTTGCAAAAATAAAAAATAGAAATATTTAATTTCTGTAACTAACCTGTTTACATTATAACAACAACAATATATATACAAATAAATACAAAAACAACAACATTAACACCAACATTCTAATATCCAAATATGGGAAACAATCCAAACATGTTCTAATACATTAACCATCCAAACATGTTCCATATATCCAAATGAAAAACAACTACAATAATAACGCATAAAATAATCATACAAAGATAACACCAACAACAACACAACTAACAACATCAAATAAATACAAAGTTTCATCAAATAGATCAGCTGAAATGTATCAAACATCTCTAAATCATACCAAAATATCTCAAAAACATAGGAAAGATAAAATAAGATCATCAACCTCTGGTTCCTCGACAAATCATTTTCCTTCCAATCATTTTTTTCTTTCTAAATTAGAAAATAAACAAACAAACAAACAAAATAAAATATCCCAGCAGAATCTAATTGTCACTGCAGGATGAGTAACTTCAATATCCATGAAATTTAACCCTCAATACTAAGCAATATCTCAGATTCTATCATAGTGGCAATAAAAGTAACAAAAGTAAACTAAATCTGATATCCAGGTTAAGTTACTCATCGCTGCAATTAATGTTTTCTCCCAGGCTATAAAACCCATAAAAATAGAGGTGATTCATCCTTCTTCAGAAATCTACAGCAAACTAGCAAATCTATGAAAGAGCATAGGTTGAAATGAAGCAACCAGTGGCGAGTGAGAAGTAGAAGAAGACAAAGAAAATATAATTTGAACATCCTATCTGTCATGGGTTTATGAAACATATGAACTTATATAGAGTTCAATGAAAAAATAAGCTCGATCGAATTGTATCCAAGTAGTCTGTTTTCTAGATTTCACATCAATGACATTTGCTACATTTAACTTGCCCTACCAAATTCTAGCCAATGGTTTGGTATGTTCAAATTTCAGTTTGTCTGTATTCATATTCCATGTCGTTATAGACTTTGGTCATAGTCAGAATGAACTTGTCAAACAAGGCCCCCATTGGATCTTTAAACTGAACACTTTGTCTATGTTTCAGATACTCTATCTCCAGAGGAGAAAAAAAGGGGGATTATAAGTAGCAGGAGCTAATGGTATTGTCATTTTTAGCATCTGCATTGCATTCTAAACATCTACCACTTCCAAAAGAGCTACTCATGAAACGAAACAAATGAAGAAAAAGAACTAGGAAACTACAAGGGCTTCCTCTCGCCGTACTTTTAAATTATAAAACGATCCAACAGCTGCAATACCCCCTCCACTGTGAACTGTCTATCAAAGCTGCAAGAATGAACAAATTTTAATTCTCAAGGTATTTTGTATTCAGTCCCTTGCATTAAATCTTTTGGTGCCACTATAAACAAATTAACAATCTCTTCCGCAGATATTCCATCAACCTATACAGAACAAAATGGCAGTGACTCCGCAGTTAATGGCCCATACAATACTAGTGATCATATATGTCAAAATTCCTTATTCATCATATAACGGGATGGAGCAACTTTTGATACCATAAATCCATTAGTAATAGTAATCGAATTTAAATTTGACAGACTGAACTAAAACCATCATCCGTTGCACTATCCCTATCTAACATTATTAGAGTTTTGGATGATGAACACCTCGATAGTGCAGTTAAGAATTAAAATAGTTTAGAGCAGTTAGGAATTGAATAGCTTACCATTAATATTAGGTTTAGCATTCAAAAGGTAGTAGCTATGATGGAAGGAAATAGGAACCATGATAGTTTAACTAAAAATTTCTTCTCTTGATGAGACAACAACTGGTAATAGCTATGATGATTCCTACTCACCCTGCTATCTTCGATCCGGAATCAGAACAATAATTTCCTAACTAGAGCAAGTAGTTGAAATCACTTTACCTTTTATTGATTTAGCTTCACATAAGAGAAAAGCAGTAGAGAACGTTCAAATTGTTGAAAAATTGAGTAATTTTACGACCAGAAACAGTAGGATCAACCAACTTGCGCATAAGGTATGTATTCGTGTTATGCTTTACAATAACTCTTTAAAAAGGAATTCAATATTTCTGATTTTATGTTTGCATCCTCATTTTTGTTCTTTTTTCTAATTTTAGTAAATATTCCTTTCATTCAAAACCATTTCATTGCATTCTTATTTTTTCTACTAAGGATTAGAGCAGAATTTTCTTTCAATAAACTAAAAATTGTAGGTTGTTAAATGCTCTTGTTTCTGTGTACAGTCTATCAAACGTGTCAATCTTTTTGGTTCTATAATACTAATGGTAAAGTGCGAAGAGATTTTTTTTTTTAAAAAAAACAATGATCAAGCAGTGACCTTGTATGGGCTGAACAACAAAGATTTATGTATCCAACATTGAATATTTGAGATACAACTTGTTGGATACCAATGGCCCTAATTCTTGTGATTAAAAGTCAAATTACACCCATAAATAATAACGATACATTTTTTATTATATTTTTTGTCGCTAAAGTTCAGATGGGTTAAATATTTAGGGCCCAAAACCTGCAGAGGAAGCTCCAGTCAAACCAAAAAGCTCATCCACTGAGGTTTTGTGTTTCATTACACTAAATTTTCGTACCATTATAATTGCACCAAAGTAGATAATGATATTAATTAATAAATACCAAATCCTATACAAATTTGGTGAAGTTGACCCACTCTTTTGGACATTTCATATTGTATTTTACAAAATATATATACACAAACTAGTGAATTATAGACAGTAACATTTTTAACAAAAGAAAATTTTATAAATTAACACAAAATTAAATTTGTAAAAACTTACTTCTTCGGATATGAATTTTCAACCACCACCTTTCTTAGCCTCATCAACCCTGTTCAAAACAAAGATAACAGTACTAATTAAAAATACAAAAATAAAGAATTCAAAATTTTAATAAAATAATAAATTTCAAAAATACTAATTAAAAACATTCATACAAAATCATCAAGAATCATCATCATCGTCATCGCCACCATCATCACTAGTACTGGGAGGAATCTGACTTGGAGCGGAGGCTAACTGAAAATGTCGCATAATAAATTCTTGTTGTCGGTGCATTTCTATCATTTCCTGATTCCTTTGTTTAATTTATTGATCTATATCTCTTATTTGTTGATCTCTTTCTATCATTTGCTGATCCCTTTCTAATATTGTGCCCTTCAAATGACTAACCTCTTCAGTTAAGTTATTTATATGTACCGTTATTACTGGTGGGGTAGAAGAAGATGTAAGATGTACAAACAACTCTATGGATTCTGCTCATAGAACCCATACCCAATATCTTTCTCCCTTTTACTCCCCCACTCGCCTCCAGCCATAAATCCAAATTATTACTAACAAACGGCTCGATCCCTCATTATCATTGCTAGCACTTGAACTTCTCTGTGATAGCGATAGATCATATCTCTCCTATGAAAAATTAAATCTTAATTAGATATAATATAAACACATATATCATAAAGTTAGAGCAGATACATAACTAAATCTAAGTTAATTAAGATTAAAAATAAACTCAAACCTTAACAGCTTTAGCTCTTTCCCCGCTCCAAGACTTGTCTTTTTTTGGAAAGTGCGGGTAAAAGTGTCTATAAATTCCGGCTCCTTCCCCAATTCCTTGGACTAAAAATAACACGATTAGAAATAATGTAATAGTCTGAAATAATTTTTTTTAAAAAAAATTGGTAGAGTTAAAAAATTACCAATCTATGTGTATGCTCTTCGATATTTATAGAACCTCCCGCATATGTTGCATCCAAGTCACCAGAATTATAAGCTTGATTTAATTTATTCTAGTGACTCTTTTATTTATTGTCCTCGTTACTTCAAAAATTATTGATCTTAATCTAATTCTCCTCGGTGACGCATGCTGGCTTTTTCTCTCTAGTCTTAGTATGATTTAGTACATGTCGAATGTGATCGTCACATTTTTTTCTTGAAAATTCTCTTTATATCCATCTCTTGATAAGGGTCCCAAGTGAAAGACCGCTACAATGAAAATCAAATGATTATATATTCGCTTAATTATTTCATATATAAAATTAAGGGGATATACCCTAAACTCGTTCTACCAAAGTTATTTTGTGGGTCCTCGAGTGTTTGAGTATGACAGTGAGTCCCCTCTCCAATAGTTATTCACGATTTTATTAATCTTGCGAATAATATGTACAAAATTTTTAGATCTATCATAAAATTACAAACAAACAATGTTAGATAATTAAGATAGTTAAAAAATTATAATATTTTATAATACTTACGAGTCTACGTAAGGGACTATATGCTGTCAAGGATCGAACATCTTAGCAGACGAGTGTCTGGCGAGTATTGACGACTGGAGTGGCAAAGGTGAACTAGACGGGACTTGCGACTGGGAATGGGAAGATCCTGCTTGATCAGGGGGCGTAGGTACCGTGCTGATAAGTGGTGTATCAGACTGGCTAGAGCCAAACCTCCGTCTATAGCCACCTCGTCGAAACTGTCAGCCAAAAGTTAAAATTAGGACAAAGTAAAAACTTAATGCATAATGAAGAACATGAAAAAACTTACAATATGCATAATGAAGATCTAATAGTGCGCGAATTTACGATGATCAGATGTCACCTCCAATGACCTATAGGAAAAAAATAGACAACATACACAGATAAATATATATATTTAATAATGAGATAGTATATAGACAACTAATTAAGCTACGAATTTTGTAAATTTATAGATTAAAACTAAATTTATTCATAAAAAAAACTTACCCTACACATCAAAAATCAAAGTCCTCATTGTCATTGTCATTCTCATCCTCGTCGTCATCACCTCCTCCTCCTCCTCCTCCTCCTCCTCATCATCATCATCAATTTCACTTGCATCCATGTTTATCACTACTCCATTGGGATCTCGTAACGTTGGAATAATATATTCCTCTATCTGAAATGTATTTGCAATTGACTCTTGTTGATATGAAATGTCTTCCCAACATTCCTAAATTTTTTTCGTGTTTTTGTTTTACAAACAACCCACCAATCAATTTTATCACATTTCAAACTAGGATATGAAGCATAGAAAACTTGAATTGCTTGTTGTGCCAACACAAATGGTTCATATCTTTTATATAATCTCTTATGTTTTACTTCAACCAAATTATACCGTGGATTCACCTTCATGCCTCTAACATGGTCAAACCAGCGATACATAAATAAGATAACTCGTATTTCTGGACCAGAGTATTCTACCTCTATAATTTCATCAAGCAAACCATAAAAATCATTGTTTGCACCTCCATCATTGGATGACTGAACATATACCCCACTATTCATTATAGTCTTCCCCATTCCATATTCTTCAGTATGAAAATTATAACTATTTATAAAATATGTTGGCCAAGTGGATTAACAATTCTTGCCCAACGTGAGCTTGATTAGCATGAACCTAAAGTCTAATGAATATGTTATTCAGGTAAAAGTTAAGATATGTGTATACAAATTTTAGATTATTTACTTACATATGATTTGAACCATGGTGCAAATTATTGATCGCAGAAGCGATTAAACTCTTGTCTCAACATTTAAGAATATAAGTTTTGAAAAATCCTACCATAAAAAAATAAATTATAACAGAAGTTTTTATTTATGACATAAGAAATATAGAAAATATGCTGGCTATACTAACTTGTAATATGACGATACTTCTGGATAATTGAGTAAAATATATGTCTGAGCTGTCTGCCATTCTTGACCAGTTAAGTATCTCTTCTTACATGTTCCACTTGGTCGACCAAGGTAGTTAAAAATAGAGAATGAATTCAAATTGGGATCAATAGGACATTTATCATTTCTTCTCGGTCTTCATCTTTTGCTCTGAACGTGAGGCTCAAAATAATATGATGTAAAAGTTGTTACTTCCTCCATAATGTATGCATTAACAATAGAGGCTTCAACTCTTGCCTTATTTTTTACTTTTTTCTTCAAATGATATAAGAATCTGATTGTAATATAATAAATTATATTAGATATTAATATGTAAAAAAATATCAATTTTTATGCATTAATAATGAAGTTAGAAGATGTAAATTTTACCTTTCAAATGGATATATCCATCGAAAATGAACAGGTCCTCCAACTTTGACCTTATATGGCAAGTGAACCAAAAGATGTTCTATTGAATCAAAAAATAATGGTGGAAATATCATTTCTAAACTACACAAAATTATTGGAATGTCTCTCTCTAAAGTCTTTATATGTGAATGTTTCAAAATCGTTGAGCAAATATCATGAAGGAAAATGCTTAACTCCGTAATAGCACCACATACAAAATTTGGTAATAGTTCCTTAAAAGCAATATGAATTAGTCTTTCCATGAATATATGACAATCATGACTTTTTAAACCAATCAATTTGCATTCCTTCATAACCACACATCTCGCAAGATTAGAGACATAATTATCAAGAAATTTCAATAATTTCAACCATTCACAAACAATATGTCTCTGATCTTTATTGAAGGTATAAACTGCCTTGGGCTTTGGTCCCCTACTACTTTCATCCACGTCAAGAGTAGGTCGTTTACAAAGGAGTCACATATCCTTTCTTGCATTTAGATTGTCTTTTGTTTTTCCGACGATATCCATCACTGTATTTATCAGATTATCAAAAATATTCTTCTCAATATGCATTACATGAAGATTATGATGAATCAAATTACTAAACCAATACGGTAAATCCCAAAAGATACTATGTTTAGTCCATTTTTGTGTACTTCCATATTCATATGTTATACCATGTGGTTCGTCAATAACAGATGAAAAGTTAAGCACTCACCACCAAATCTGTTCACCTGTCAATCTCACTAGCGGAGGTGTTCTCTCAATTCTATTCTTAGTGAATTTATCTTTATTCCTTCTAAAATTATGATTTGGTGGTAAAAAATATCTATGACAATCAAAATAATTAGGTTTCTTCTCATGTTTCAATCTGATTGATTTTGATCTCTCCATACATATAGGACATCATAAAATTTCAACTGTACTCCAACCCAATAGCATACCATAAGACGAAAAGTTATTTATGGTCTAAAAAAGAGCAACTTTCATTACAAACATCTGATTAGTATAAACATTGTATGTAGGAAAATCTTCATCCCATAGTTGTTTCAGCTCTTCAATCAGTGGTTGTATATAAATATCTATTAACTTTTTCGGATTTTGTGGGTCAAGCACAACCAATGTTAAAAATATATACGGTATTTTCATGCACATCCGAGGTGAAATATTATATAGAGTTAATATAACCGGCTAATAAGAATAGTTTCTTCCTGATTTATCAAATGGAGCAAATCCGTCAGCACATAGACCTAATCTAATATTTCAAGTCTCCTTTGTAAAATCAGGATATGTTTTATCAAAAAAATTCACCCCTCCAATCTGATGGATGACACATTAGCCTCGCTTCTGTTTGATACTTTGCATGCCAAGTCATGTATTCAGCAGTGACCTTTGATGCATAAAACCTCTATAACCTAGAAGTTAAAGACAAATAAAATAATTGACTATATGATTTACGTCGATGTTGACTCCTTCTAGTGCTCTTGTACCTAGCTTGATTATAGAATTTATAAATATCTGCATCTACATTTGCTCCCCAATATATCATACAACCATCTCTGCATGTATCAATTCTTTCCACTAGAAGACCTAATTCTTTTACAAGTGATTTCATACTGTAAACATCAGGAGGCAATATGTGATCATGCGGCAATGCCTCTCCAATAACTTGAACAAAATCATTAAAATAATCTTACGACACATTATGCTCTGCCTTAACATTCAAAAGTCTTACGGTGAGAGATAATTTAGTATGAGTGTCACAACCAGCCCATAATGGTTCGTCTACAACACTCAAAACTTTCTGAAATTGGATATATGCTTCATTATTCGCATTTTCATCAATACCTGGTGTTTGTACCTCTTCCAACGGTGATGCATAAGTAGTAAATATTTGCTCAACTGTTGAAGGAGA
Source organism: Hedychium gardnerianum (assembly GCA_038050645.1). Classification (NCBI taxonomy): domain Eukaryota; kingdom Viridiplantae; phylum Streptophyta; class Magnoliopsida; order Zingiberales; family Zingiberaceae; genus Hedychium; species Hedychium gardnerianum. Next base: position 9,958,584 of record JBBUKS010000042.1, read on the forward strand.
ATTAGAACTTGCATCGTGTGGTTCGGGAATCAAATTCGGACTCGTTGCATCAAATATCATCTTCTGATATGGATTTAATTGATTATAATAACTCTGATCCCCACTAGCAGAGACTTGTATGTTGTGTCTATAATATTCATCAGATATGAATGATTCACCATGACATGTCCAATTATAGTAATTCGCAGTAAAACCAAATATACAAAGATATTCTAAAACTTTACTAGACTATAAAAATTTACCATTGTGACACTTCCTGCTTGGATACCTTATCTTACTACCATCCATATACTTAACATTACTAGATGTAAAATTTAAAAACTGTTCCAACCCAGTCATAAACTCATCAGTTAAACCCTGATGTTCAGGTAAATTCTTTTTATACATCCAACTCCTTTCATTCTGCATTTTATTCGTTTCCAATTTATTAAAACATTAATAAAACATACTACACATAAAAACTAAATAGTATACTAATATTCAATAAATAATTAGTTCACATGCATACAAATGAAGAGGTTGGACTCAATGATCAAACT